>JAJONR010008251.1:0-49386 GCA_029582245.1 Solanum etuberosum
GTACATGTGATTTAAAGATAAACAAACATCGATGTCAACAAAGCAATTCTATTTTAGCAAGACCCATAAGCAATAAGAAAACCAATCATGCAAAACACTAAAATTCATATTTATTAACATAGAAATGATCCAACCTCAATAGAGTACAATGCAATGAGAGAAAGAGACAATACTGATGGAATTCCACAAGCACAAAGTTGAAATTCTATGGGGAAAATGATGAATAAAAATAATCTATAGTTATATGAATGCGAAGTGAGAGAAAAATTTAAAGAATATCAAGAGTTTGTATTGAAAAGGTCTAATGACTCTTGGATCTTTAGTATGTAGGAATTTCGGTGAACTCGACTAACGTCACCGATAGGACTAGGCGACTCACCGAATGGGCTTGAGCTTGCCAAAAACTTCAGAGAAGTTTGCAGATTTTGTGCACAAAACAACGAGCTCAGTGAAATCACCTATATAAACTTGGTGACTCGCCAAATAGGCTTTCACTCACTGAAAACTTCAGAGACCTCTGCATGTATTTGGCTTATTTGGTGAAGCAATTTGGGTAATCTCAAAGGAACTTTGGTGACTCACTAATCACGACGTCACCTCGCCCACTTTCTTGACTCTTTCAATATTCAACTCCAACATACACATCAAACAAATATTATTGAAAATGACATCAAGGATACCTTGGGTTCCTTACATAGTCACGCCTTAGTTTACGTCGTGGCAATACGTGGACACACAATTCAAGCATCATCCAAGTACATCACATAAATAATAGCCACATTCAGACAGTTCCCAAAATATAACTTCGGCCTTTGACAATTAACTTTGAACTTGGAATCGTTCTCATTTTCGACCTCAACCGTCCCTTAGGAAAAACATGAACAAACTAGAAAGGCCCGGGCCAATTGGACTTCAACTTTCCTGGGAATAACCTCAACCTTGAGTTATAGAGTAACACTGGTCACCCACTCTAAACTACCTTTGCAAGATCTTGGCATCATGCAACTTTTTCATCCTCTCCTTGTATAGAGATGAGCTTTTATAAGCCCTCAAACTGAATTCCTCCATCTCGTGAAATCGATTGACACGACCTTTCAAAGCCTTTTCTCAATTCATATTCAGCTTCTTCAAAGCCCACATTGCCTTGTCCTCTAATCCGACAGTCAGGTGATAAGATTTTCCAAACACAAGTGGGTATGGAGACATGCCAATGAGAGTCATAAAAATGATTCTATATGCCTAAAGAACAACCTCCAATTTCTAAGACCAATCCGTCCTATTTACATTCACCAGTTTGGAGAAAATACTCTTTCTCTCTCTATTTGATACCCTGACTTGACCACTCTTTTGGGGATGGTAAGGTGTGAAAACCTTATGCTTCACTTCAACAAAGATTCAAACATTTGGTTATAGAAGTGATTGTATGCGGAGTACCAAACCTTGTGAAATTATTTTGCTTGAAGAATTGAATCACCCTTCTCCCTTCATTCGTAGGTAGGGCCACTTTCTCTACCCATTTGGAGACATAGTCAACGAAAACCAATATGTATTTATTTCCATAAGAACTCACAAATGTACCCATGAAATCAATCCCCCATACATCAATTAATTCAACCTCTAGAATATGAGTGAGAGACAATTCATAATGTAAGGACACCCCTCTTTGCATACAAGTTTTAGTAAGATCATTGGCATCTTCATACTTTGGTGGCCAATAGTTCCCACTTTGAAGAACTTTTGAAGCTGTTCGTAACCCTCTATGATGCCTCCCAATGGGCGATGCATGACAAGCTTCAAGGATAGCATTCACATCAACTTTTGGAATACATCTCCGAATAATATAATCAACACATTCCTAGAACAAATAAGGCTCATCCCAATAATATTTCTTGGCATAAAAAAAAAGTATCTTACATTGATATGGATTCAGTCCCTCGGGTACAATACCACAAATAACATAGTTAGAAAGATAAACATATTAAGGTATAGTACTATTTGAGACAACCATAACACATTTATTGGGGAAAAACTCATGAATGTCTTTTTCTCTAGAACTCATCACATTAGGTTCAAGATAGCATAAATGATTCGCCACTTGATTTTCACAACCTTTTCTATCTTTGACTTTGTAATCAAACTCTTGAAGTAATAACACCCACCGTATCAACCTCAGTTTAGCTTCCTTCATTTCCATTAGATAACGAATTGCAACATGATCTGTATGAACTATAATTTTGGTGGCCAAAAGATAAGCCCTAAACTTTTCAAAAGCATACACCACAACTAATAGTTCTTTTTTTTCACAGTATAATTATTCTGAGCAACGTTCAACATTTTACTTACATAGTACACTACATGAAACAACTTCTCTTTCCTGTAGACGAGGAACTGCACCAAGAGTTATACCGCTAGCGTCACACATCAACTCAAATGAGAGACTCCAATCAAGTGCAACAATGATAGGGGCCGAAACAAGTTTCTCCTTTAAACCAGAAAAAGACTTCAAGCAAGCCTCATCGAATTGAAAAATACTCTCCTTCTCAAGTGACTTGCAAAGAGGAAAGACAATTATGGAGAAATCTTCAATGAAACAACGGTAGAACCCCAGATGGCCTAGAAAACCATGGACTCCGATAACCGAAATAGGAGGATGAAATTTAGCAATGATATCTTATTTAGCTTGATCGACTTGATACCTCTTTCCAAAATCTTATGCTCGAGGACAATTCCTTCCTTCACCATGAAGTGCCATTTTTGCCAATTTAACACAGGTTTGTTTCCACGCACCTTTTCAACACCTTTCTCAAAAGATCAAGACAAGCTTCAAATGTATCACCAACTACCGAAAACCCATCCATGAAGACTTACATCATCTCCTCCACCATATCCGTGAAAATGGATAGCATACACCTTTGGAAAGTGGTGGGAGTATTGCACCACCTAACTGGCATCCTCTTGAAAGCCAGGGTGCCATAGAGGCATGTGAAGGTCATCTTTTGTTGGTCCTCGGGGGAAATTGAGATCTGATTATATCCAGAGTATCCATCAAGAAAATAGTACCAACCTCTACCCACAAGAGGGTCTAACATTCGATCCATAAATGACATGGGAAAATGATATTTTTTAGTCCACGAATTAAATTTTTTGTAATCTATGCAAACTCACCACCTCGTTCCCGATCTAATTGTAATGACTTCATTCTTTTAATTTGGGACAACTGTAATTCGCCCTTTTTAGACACAGATTGAAAAAGGTTGACCCGTTTACTCTACGCAATCGGGTAGACAACACCTATATCAAGCCCTTTAATAATTTTTCTTCACAACTTCTTGCATAGGAAGGTTCAATATCTCTTGGTATTCAATGTTTGTCTTACAATCACTAGCCAATTGAATTTTATGGCTACAAATATCAGGAGGAATTCCAATAATATCAATGATAATCCACCCCACAACTTTTATAAATTTCTTCAACACTACAACTAGTGCCTCAATTTTCCATTCTAATAAATCAGCGGCAACAATCACTGGCAAGGTGTTGCACCCCAAGAATACATAACGGAGATAAGAAGGAAGATCTTTCAAGTTTAACTTCAGAGGTTCTTCAATTGACGGTTTGGCGGGTGGGCTCTCTTGATTCTTTAAATCAATATAAAGTTTGTTGGATTGGATTGTAAAGACCCCAACCCTAAAAGAGAAGCCACCATTTTATCACAATCTTAGATTTTCTCACCATCATAATTCAATAAAACAGCCGCCAAGGATTCACCAATACATGTAACCTCTCCAATAATTGCTACAGTATCATAAATAACATCAATCACTGAAACAATATGGCAACTTCACACTACTTAGCAGAGTAGCAACGTCCCCCGCTTTTAAACCATAATCACTCCTGGAATTTACATCAACACACTCTATTTCACCCACCTTAGGGTCGTTATCATTCACCTCTACCAATAACTCTTCATCATTAGTCATTTTAGCTTTGTTTCCACTTTCAATCACCTCATCATCTTTGATATCACTCCCTACCCTTTTCCACTCCTAGTAACAATTTCCATACATTGAGCATTTTCGTTCTTTAGATTAGCGATGGTATCACTTTGGAGTCCTTCTTTCATCCTTAGATTTAAGTAGGCTGAAGTCTGCCCCATTTGAGTTTCAAGTTTCTTTATGGAAGCTGAATGGGAAGTGACAGTTTGAGTCAATGTAGAAAAACCAATCTTTATCTCCTTGAGAACTTTATCAGACCCCTCACCTTTATGGAGAATACGCGAAAGCATATCTTTGGTCCTAAAGCTCTCAGGTACGACATTTTTCTCCTTTGTCTTTGGTTTATCATAAGGTGGAAGAAAACTCTCCATATCATTGTCACAGTTCCTCCAACTATTTTGATCACGCCATTCCTTTTTTACTATCTCTCTACCTTCCATCTCTATCTTTTTTCCAACCTTGATTCCCACCTTGCCTTTGATAGGTAGGACGAGCAACCCCTGCTTGGTTCAATTAAAATTGTACCTTTTTCATTATTTAAGGCCTCAAACCTCTCATCTTCACTACATTTTTCACCACTCGAGCTATGGGCATTCAAATTTCTAGATCCACTTCCCATCACATGCTTGGTCAATAGATCCATTTGCTTCATCATCTTAGCTATGTTTTCTTCCCTCTATTTTTCTTTCAACATTTTTTATTTGGACGATGCGGAAGAAATACTCTTTACCAATTCATCCTCCCTAGGGTGCCATGTTTGGTTTTTTCTTGCCATTCTATCTAGGAAAACAGATGAAACCAAGAAAGGTCAACGGATCATCAGACCTCCGACAAGGTTATCAACTACAAACTTATTGATTTGATCCAGTTATCTATAAAACAATTGCAAGAGAAACTTGTCGGGAAGGCCATGAGTTGGACATTGAAGAATCTTTTTCTGAAAGTGAAGCCAAGTTATGAATCGGTTCTCCATCAATTCAATGATAATTTGTAATATTATCCCAAAGTTGAACCATCTTTGACAATGGGAAGAATCTCTTAAGGTAGGCCTCCATAAATTCAACATGAAGTACTAGAGTCTTCCGGTAATTCTCCCAACCAAACGGTAGCTACTCCCGTTAAGGAGAAAGGAAATAGCCTCAAATGAATTGACTCTTAAGTTATGTTGTAGAAAGTTAAAAGACCACATACATAAATGAAATTTTTGATATGATCATGTGGGTCTTCATGAGCCAATCCTCCAAAGAGTCCCTTCATTTGAAGTAAGTGAAACATGGTACTTGTGACATAAAGGAAAACGTTTCCCAAAGTTGGTGGTAAATGAATGGCACTAGTGTAACCCACATCTCTTAATTGTATGTCATCATTCATTTTTCCTTCATTTCTAGCAGCATCACATCCTTGAGAACTCATATTATTACCTACAAGTTCAATAAAAGAGCAACCAAAGTAAGAGTACCTGTCATGATCCAAAGTACACCCTAGACGTGACATGGCGTATAAGACCCCCTACAAAGACCACTTGACATGCATACAACACAAAATAATAGACAAAAGTAGGAAATCTCATATCAATAGAAGAGTTTGACATAAAAGCGGAAATCTATTCCTAATCTTGACAAGCCAATCTCCTATATCAAAAGAATGGTTGAGACGTAACCCATACACCATATATAAATCTCAAAGTAAAGGATGAAATCAATAAAATTCTACACGGTCATGCCTTCGAAGTATGAGGACTCACCAATCCACTAGCAAATGAAGTCCAAGCTAGCCACAAGAGGGAGGAGAGGAAGCATCGAACCCTATATTATGAGACAATGTAGACCCAAGTACGCATTAGTACATGTAATGTACTAAGTACGAGGAATATGCAATAAAATGTAAAATACATGATCATTAGAGGACATAAATGAAAACATGATATGAATGACCAAGAAAAAACATAGTAAAACCTTTAAGGAAAAATCATAAATCATGGACATGGTACGTATATCATAAGATGACAAGAAAACTTGATAAAAACCATTGAAGTAACTTAGTTCATTTTGTCAGATATTTACCGTTAACCGACATAGACCACATAAGCTATAACATGGAATTCGGCGTCTTGCTCCCACACCGAAGAGAGATATCCTTACTTTCTAAGGCTAGGACCTTAAACTTTAAGCTTAGGTGGATCCACTATCTATGTCTTTCTAAGACAACTACTATGGGGATACGTAGTTAGGGACAAAGAAATTGCTACTAGAGACCAGAACTCTACTAATGGAAGAGCCTCCATCTCAATATCCTCTCGGTGCTAAGTAAAATTCCAACAGAATAGTCATATTCACAAACACATCATCATACATGGAAAAGCACAATTAAGTTACCAATCCAAACTTAAATCATCATAAAGTAGCTCATTATATCATGAATCATGCATGTGTGAGAAAACCTTTCACCAATCATGATTCCTTAATATGTGAGAAAATCCTTTCACAATTTCTTTGATGCTTACTTCAAAAGCAACCTTAGATCTTAAACATCTTTTAAATTATAATTCATGCTTGTGTTTCATAAATTATGGGGAAAAGGGACAAATATACCCCCGAACTATTGTAAATGGTTTGCAGATACCCTCCGTCATACTTTTGGGACATTGGTGCCCCTGCTGTCCAAAAACTAGAGCCTATATATCCTTTATACTAACGGACATACACATGTCATAATCTTATCTACCGACCTGACATTTATTAAATATCGGATCGACAGATAAGATTGCGCCATGTGTCCCTATATAGTCTTCCGTTAGAGTGAAGGGCATATATGCTCTAGTTTTTGGATGGCAGGGGCACCAATGTTCCAAAAGTATGACAGAGGGTATATGCATACCATTTACGATAGTTCGGGGGGTATATTTGTCCTTTTCTCTAAATTATATTCATAAGTTCATAACTTTCTTTATAAACTCATATCTTTATAAATGCATATCTTCATAAGCTCATAGTCAAAATCATGAATAATACACGAGTCTTATAGAAATCAATAGAAAATCATGTATTTTAATCAAAACATGCATAGAAAGCTTGAAATTGAACAATTAAATCAAATTCAACTAAGACCCATGAAGATCACATGAAACCCTAAGCAATTTAGGTGAAATTGAATTTGGAGAATTGATATCTCCTGGGACGGAATGAGTGAATGGAACCCATTGATGAATTCCCAAATACCTTAATGATCAAAGCTCAAAATCGATGGAGGAAAAGGAGACTTGAAGCTTGAAACCCTGACTTTCTTCTTGAATATGAGAGAGAATTAGAGAAGATGAATATGGATGGGATGTGAGGTTTTCAAAGAATGAGGGAGTTGGGGTAATTTTAGGAGTAGAAATGTAGTTATAAGACTTAAAATTACGGTCAAAATGACATAGTATAGGTATTAAATGAATAGGAAAAGACCCAAATACCCTTCAGAAATAACTGTCGAGCACTCTTACATGTTGGACCTGTGGTCCGTAGAACTTTCTATGGCCCGTACTGGTCAACCGTAGAACCAACTTCAGAAACCAAACTTCAGAATTTACTTTCCATGAACCCTTCTACAGCCCGTCGAACTTTCTACTGTCCATAGACCCCATCCGTAGTCCTCAACTTTGAGTCCAAAATTTTACTAAGTTAAGATCAGTTCCACGAGTGCCATCTACGGCCCGTCCAAACTCTTATGGCTCATCCTGGCTACTTGTAGGTCAAACTTTTGAAACGTAAATTTTTCGAAAACTTAACTCAACCCTACGACTTCCCTTCGTACGGCCTGTAGGAATTCCTACGGTTCATAGATAGGACTCATAGTCACTGCCTTAGAGCAAAAATATGAAATTATCCTTTCCTTTCGACTCTCTAATTTACAAGGTATTACAATATCTCCCCCTTGAGAATATCTGTCCTTGAATGTGACTCGATCTAGCATGAATAGAGTAGGAGAGAAATAAAACAATCCAATATGAATGCAAATTTCATCAAAATGCACATAAATAAGAAGAATCACTCCAAGCTAAATCATAACATCAAAAATCAAGAAGTTCATGAACATGCATGCATATGGAAACATGAAAACAACTAAAATGCATGAATCCAAAATAATGAACCATGAGGAGCTAATACCTTAAGCTTGAAAAGGAGCGAAGGGAAAGAGATGAGAATATCGGGATATCATATCAGCTTCGGCCTCCAAAGTAACACCCTCAAATAATTGATTCCTCTAAAGAACTTTCACGAAAGTAACTTCTTTATTTCTCAACTTCCGAACTTGTCGGTCTAAGATTTCATCCGGAACCTATTCATAAGAAAGATTTATTTTATCTCTGAAACCTTCCAAATGTACAATGAATGTCGGATCTCCAACACACTTCTTCAATAAAGAGACATGAAATATCAGATGAATCGATGCTATGTCATTAGGCAACTCAAGTTCATAAGCAACCTTGTCAATATGCCTCAAAATCTGATATGGGCCCATATTACGGGTACTAAGTTTCCCCTTATTTCCAAATCTCATCACACTCTTCATTGGTGAAATTTTCAAGTAGACCCAATCATCAATATTAAATTCAAGTTATCATCATCTAACATTGGCATAAAACTTTTGTCGACTTTGAGCCATTTTAAACCTTTCGCGAATAAGTCGAACCTTTTCCATTGCATCATGCACCAACTCTGGCCCTATCAAAGCATCCTCAAAGACTTCAAACCAGCCAATAGGAGACCTACACCTCCTACTATAAAGTTCCTCAAACGGTGCCATGCTAATGCTATAATGATAGCTATTATTATAAGAAAACTCAATCAAAGGCAAATGATCATCCCAATTAGCCTTGAAGTCAACTACACAAGCTCTTACTATATCTTCTAAAGTGTGGATTGTACGCTCGGCTTGTCCATAGGTTTAAAGGTGGAGAGACGTGCTAAGTTTCACTTGAGTACCAAGACTCTTCTAAAATGACTTCCAAAATTAAGATGTAAAGTGAGTGCCACGATTAGAGATAATGGAAAAGGGCACTCCATGTAATCTTACTATTTCCCGAATATAAAGGTTAGCGTACTCCTTCATTTAAAATGAACTCTTAACAGGAAGAAAGTCAGCCGATTTTGTCATTTGGTTCACAAGAGCCCAAATCAAATCAAACTATCAACGAGTGTGAGGCAAACCCGTAATGAAGTCCATAATCAAATCAACCCACTTCCATGCAGGGATACTAATGTTTTTAGCTAAACCACCTGGTTTCTGATGCTCAACTTACACTTGTTGACAATTCGTACATTTAGCCACAAATTTTGCAATATCCTTTTTATCCCATTCAACCAATAGACTTCCTGTAAATCATGGTACATCTTTGTGGCTCCCGGGTGAATAGGATACCGAGAACTGTGGTCTTCTATCAAAATTTAATTTCTCAACTTTTCAACATTTAGTACACATAATCGACCTTGATATCGAACGGCCCTATCTCCCCCTTGGCAAAAAGCCTCAATGGCTTTATCAGAAATTGACTTCTTTAACTTTACCAGTACCAGATAAAGATCTTGCTTAGACTTTACTTCCGATGCAAAAGATGATTCTGAACTATTATGAATTACTACACCACCTTCATTAGAATCAACCAAGCGACTACCCATCGGGCCAATCTATGAACATTACGAACTAACTTCTTCTTATCATCCTCAACATGAGCAATACTTCCCATTGACTGTCGACTAAGAGCATCCTCCACCACATTCACCTTACACGAATGATAAAGGACACTCATGTCGTAATCCTTCAATAACTCAAGCCATTTCCTTTGGCGAAGATTCAAATCCTTTTGAGTGAAAACATATTTCAAAGTCTTGTGGTAAGTAAACACATCTACATGGACACCATATAAGTAATGTCTCCAAATATTTAGAGAAAACACCACCTCTACTAACTCCAAATTATAAGTTGGATAATTCTTTTTATGCACCTTCAATTGCCTTGAAGAATACGAAATGACTTTCCCATGTTGCATCAAAATGAAACCAAGACCAATTCGTGAGGCATCACAATAAAACACTAAACCATCCGATTCTTCCGGTAATGTCAAACTAGGGGCCGAAGTGAGTCTATCCTTCAACTCTTGGAAACTCTTCTAACAAGCTTCTGACTGTAGGAATTTCACTTTTTTTAGTCAATGTCATCAAAGGTGAAGTAATAGAAGTAACTTGCTCCTTGGAGTTGATCAAACAAATCATCAATCCTTGGAATAGGATACTTATTCTTAATGGTAAGCTTATTCAATTGGAGATAGTCAATGCACATTCAGAGAGAACCATTCTTTTTTTGAACAAATAACACTTGAGCACCCCATGGTGAGATATTCGGTCTAATGAAATCCCTTATCCAATAATTCTTTGAACTGATCCTTTAAGTCCTTGAGTTCTATCGAGGCCATATTGTAAGGAGGAATAGAAATAGGTTGTGTATCTGGGAGAAGGTCAATACCGAAGTCTATTTCCCTTTCAGGGGGAATACCAAGACGATCATTGGGAAATAGTTTTGGAAACTCCTTTACAATCGAAACTGACTCAAGAGTAGGGGTTTCGAAATTTATATCCCTAACCTGAACAAGATGATAAATGCAACTCTTAGAGATCATCTTCCTAGTCTTTAGGCAAGATATATAATGACCCTTAAGAATATAATTTTTCCCTTCCCATGACATGATAGGTTTGTTCGGAACCTTGAAGGTGATCGATTAGGTCTTACAATCTATGGGAGCATAAAATGCATGAAGCCAATCCATCCCGATAATAACATGAAAATCTTACATATCAAGCTCTACAAGATCAACATGAGTGACTTTATGAGAAATATAAAGAGGACAATATCAATAAACTCTCTTAGCAACACTAAAATTACCAACGGGGGTAGAGACATGAAAGGGATTAGAAAGGATTTTGGTACAAACATTAAATCTCATGGCCACATAATGAGTAACAAATGATAGGGTAGCACCTGGATCAAGTAAAGCATAAACATCAAGGTGAAAGACTTTCAACAGACCGGTCATAACATCTAGAGAAGCCTCGTGATCCTGTCGAGTCTGAAGAGTATAGAGTCTATTTTTCTTTAGAGCATCCGAACCGAAACCGTAAATATGAGATTGCCTACCATCCATTCCCTTAGTAGCAAGAAATGGGCAATATCTCATCTTATAACCATTCATTCCACAACTAAAACAACCATCCGTACCAGCCAAATAGTTTCCATCATAATTCTTGCCAGACCTTCTGCAAGTAGATATAAAAGATCCACAACCATTTCCTCCTTTAGGCTTAGGGTTAGACACCTTATCTTTGTTGGACTTAGAAGTCGGAGCATTGGAAGAACATTGACCATAAAATTTTTGTTGGAATTCAGGAGGCCCATGTCTACAGGACCTAGAATTAGAAAAGTCACCATCACATGTCCTTGCCCTCTTGGAATCTCTTGCCTTTTTCTTATATTTTTCCTCTTTATTTGTTGGGCATATATCATGAAATGGGAGATATAATCTTCTTAACAATTATGGCGGTACGAGACTCCTTGACCACCATTTTAGACACACCCAACACAAACTTATTCATCCTTATCCTAGAGTCGGCAACCATAGTTGGAGCATACTTAGCCAATTGAGTGAACTTCAAAGCATACTCCTTCACACTCATATTCCCTTGTTGGAGATTAATGAAATCTAGCACTTTTCCTTTTCTCATCTCAAGAGGAACGAAACAATAAAAATAGCTCCTTCAAATTTGTCCCAATCAAGAGGACCCACATCAATAGCCCTCTCGTCCTTCCATTGGTTGAACCAAACTTGAGCAACACCCTTGAGTTGATATGTAGCCAATTCCGTTTTCTCCACTATAGAGAATCCCACAATACCCACTATCCTATACACCTCATCAATGAACTCTCTAGGATCCTAATACACGTTGGAAACATTGAAATTTCAGAGAATTCATCCTAGTGAAGTCCCTTATCCTTTTTTTCGTCGTACCAATATTTGTGTTCAAGGGAAACAACTTATTTATTAGCTTGGGCCGTTATAGCTTGAGCCAACACTTGGAAGACGGGTCAGAATTTGGCATAAGCCACTTGCTGAGAAAAATGATTGACTGGAACTTGAGGAATCTTGGGCTCCATATTTTCACCCACATTCCTTCTCACAGAAGCTCATCGAGGGGCCATATCCTAAAAACCGTCATGAAAGATTTAGGAGAAGGATGTTTATATAAATAGACTCTATGGCACAACTTTAGAGTAATGAAAAAAGTGTAGTTTCCTAAATATTTTGTAGCCTTCTATTAAAAAATGTGGCGCGCTTCACACTCATGAACTAGACTCTATTCAACGTGGCTTGTCAGATATCCTAGGTTCTTTTCTAAGATCTTGTACTCTAAATACCAAGTTTGTCACAACTCAAAGTACATCCTAGACGTGACATGGTGTATAAGACCTGAGAGGCCCTACACAAGCCACTTGACATGCATACAACACAACATAATAGAAAAAAGTAGGAAATCTCATATCAATAAAAGAGTTTGACATAAAAGTGAAAATCTACTCATAGTCTTGACAAACCAATCTACTATATTAAAGAATCGTTGGAACGTAACTCATACAGCATATAAATATCTCAAAGTAAATGATGAAATCAATAAAAGTCATCACGGTCATTCCCTCAAAGTATGACGACTCACCAATCCACTAGCGAATGTAATCCAAGCTAACCACGAGTGGGAGGAGAGAAAGCGTCAAACCCTACATTATGAGACTATGTAAGCACAAGTATTTATTAGTACATGGAATATACTAAGTACGAGGGATATGCAATAAAATATAAAACATATGATCATAAAGGGGCATAAAAGAAAACATGATATGCATGACCAAGCTAAAACATTGTAAAACCTTTAAGGAAAAATTATAAATTATGAATATGGTCAATTCATTATAAAATCACAAGGGAACTTGATAAAAACCATTGAAGTAAGTTAGTTCATTATGTGGGATATTTACCGGTAACCGACATATACCTTGTGACTTATAACGTGGAATCCGGTGTCTTGTTACCATACCAAAAAAATATCTTTATTTGGAAAGGCAAGGACCTTAAACTTCTAGCTTAGGTGGATCCACTAGCTATGTATTTCTAAGACAAATCCTATGAGGGGACATAGTTAGGGACAAGAAGATTGCTACTAGAGACTCAACCTCTACTAATGGGAGAGCCTCCATCTCAATATCCTCTCGGTGCTAAGTAATATAACAACGGAATAGTCATATTCATAAATACATCATCATACATGGAAAATCACAATTAAGTTACCAATACAAACTTAAATCATCATGCAGTAGCTCATTAAATCATGAATCATGCATGTGTGAGAAAAATCTTCCACCAATCATGATTTCTTAATATGTGAGAATATCCTTTCACAATTTCTTTGATGTTTACTTTAAAAGTAACCTTAGATTATAAAAATCCTTTAAATTGTAAATCATGCTTTTCTTTCATAAATCATATTCATAAGTTCATATCTTTCTTTATAAACTTATATGTTCATAAATGTATATCTTCATAAGCTCACAGTCAATATCTTAAATAATGCATGGGTTTTAGAGAAATCAACATGATATCAAGTAGTTTAATCAAAACATGCATAGAAAGCTTGAAATTGAACAATTAAATCAAATTCAACTAAGACCCATGAAGATCACATGAAACTCTAAGAAATTTATATGAAATTTAATTTGGATAATTGAGATCTTTTAGGACTTAATGGGTGAATCAAACCCATTGATAAATTTCCACATACCTTGATGATCAAAACCCAAAAGGAATGGCGAGAAGGAGACTTGAAGCTTGAAACCCTAGATTTCTTCTTGAACTTAAGAGAGAACTGGAAAAGATGAATATGGATGGGATTTGGGGTTTTGAGAGAATGAAGGAGTTCAGGTAATTTTAGGAGTAGAAGCTTAGTTATAGGACTTAAAATTAGGGTCAAAACGATATAGTATAGGTATTAAATGCGTAGGAAGAGACTTAAATATCCTTAAGAAATAACTGCCGAAAAGCCCTACTGGTTGGACCTGTGGTCCGTAGAACTTTCTATGGAACGTATAGGTCAACTGTAGAACCAACTTCAAAAACCCAAAATTCACCTTAATTTCGATGAAACCCTTCTATGGACCGTCGAACTTCCTATGGTCCATTGACCCCATTTGTAGTCCTCTACTTTGAGTCAAAAATTTCACTTAGTCAAGATCAGTTCTATGAGTGCCATCTACAGCCTTTCCAAACTCCTACGACTCTTCTTGGCTACTCATAGGTCAAACTTCAGAAACATAAATTTTCTAAACACTTAACACAACCCTACAACTTCCCTTCTACAGCCCGTATGACTTCCTACGGTCCGTAGATAGGACTCCTAGTAACTACCTCTGTGCCAAAATCTAAACTTTTCCTTTCATTTTGACTTTCTAATTTCTGAGGTTTTACATTACCGACAACAAAAGACTAGTTCAATAAGACATTTGAATATGAGAATTTCTATGCACCATTGCCCAAGTACCATTTTTGAAAAAATTCAACACCTTACAAATTGATATATCGATGATCATTCATAATATATAACCCAACAAGGAGCTGGGGTAGATTCCATAAGGAATGATTAGAAAAAAATCACCGTACGATGTGATCTTATAAACTAAAATCTTGTAAATCGATCTAAGTTATCTACCTAAGTAAATTGGGGGAATTTAGATTAACAATTTGAATTTTGGTTAAAAAAGTGTTAACAATTATTTGAACAAAGGTTAAGACAAGGAGTTTTCAAAAATAAGAGAGAAATCTTAGGAGTGTGCGTAGATGTATCTAAAATCATTTGGTTGTGAATGGATAGGCTAGATTAACTATAATGACAACTATTTATCAAATAACCATCATATATGATGTGGGTTCTATCAAACCCCAACATGTGCAACAATAGAAAAAAAATCCAAAACCTTGATTCAACCAAACTTCTTCAAACTAAGGCTATTAAATGAATAAATCACAGAATCATAAATTATCTCTTCCACTCTAGAGGTCTTTCACAAACAACACTAGAGATCTAAGCTAAATTAGAGTTTGCAACCTCAAATTATAATTTAAATAATGAAGAGACAACTTAACCCATATCAAACCAACATTATATTAATCAATCAACAATAACACATATTCTAATTAAGCATCCATTACAAGTGCATACCCTTAAGACTATGGGGTTTTAGCCAATCATGTTGAGAAGTAAAAGTAAGTTACCAAAATGATTCTCCATAATAGCTACTTTGTTGAAAAGAAATTGAGAATGTAATTTCTAGTTTACTTTAATGCCTGAAATTTCAAGTACATGATAATCTCCCAAAATCAAAAGCTTTCACAGTACAAAAATATTCAAAAGTGTAAAAAGTACTTTTTCATTCCAGAAAGAGATATTTATAAATTTCTAAAAATCTTCACAAAGAAAAACTTTTTCGCCAATTATGTGATTCAGATTGAGCTCGTTGAACAGCTTGGTGAGTCATCGAATACGCATCTTCATCGCCTAGTTGGCCTTTCAGAGTTTGTCTTTGGTGTCAAGTCTTAGTGTAATTTAGTGACCTCGACAGAGATTTTTAATTGTATTCGGTGACTCACCAAATGAGTGTTTACGTCATCGATCAGGCCTGATTCTTTGAGAAAAATTCTCTAAACTTTTAGGCGAGCTTGGGGTGCACTCAATGATCCACCGAGTGACTTTGGCGATAAACAGCTTCGCCCATTTGATCAATTTTTCATGTTTTTCCTTCTTTTACTTTCATTTATCCTTATTTTTCCTTGAGCTCTCATAGATGAAGTTCTAACAAATTTTTGTATAAAAAATAGACATAAACAAGAATTAAGGATACAATTTGGTAAACTAGAAGCCTAAAATAAGTCCAAAATCTCTGACTCATAATTTTTCTTTGGGGTGCCCTGGTTCTGTTTGTGAAGAAGAAAGATGTGTCTACACATATGTGTATCAATTAGAGGGAGTTGAAAAAGGTGACAATGATGAATATTTACCCTTTGCCTTGTGTAGATGACCTTTTTGATCAACTTCAGGGTGTCGTGGTATTTTTTAAGATTAATTTGAGATCTGGTTACCATCAGTTGGGGATTAGGGTGGTGGACATCCCTAATAATTTTAGGACTCCTTTAGATCACTACGAAGTAAACCTCAATTGGGTGGAAGAAGTTAGCTGGTTACAATCTGACGAAGATTGAGGCTATACATGATTGGGCTACGTAAACCTCAATTATGGAAATTCCAATCTTTGTTGGGTTAGTTGGCTACTACACACTATTTGTGGAGGGTTTCTCATCAATTGCCACACCTTTGACTTGATTGACTCATTTTGATTTTCTTTTTAAGTTGTAATATTAGTGGGAGTTGAGCTTTTCGAAGCTCAAGGATTTTCCTACTATCGTTCCTGTTTTGACTCTTCTATTTGAAAGTGAGGAATTCACAACATATTGTGATGCTAATGTTGCAGGGCCATGTGGTTGCATATGCATCAAGGTAGCTTAAGGTGCACGAGTGAAACTACCCTACCCATGACTTGGAGTTGGCGGTAGTAGTTTTCACTCTTAAGATTTGGAGTTATTACCTTTATAGTGGTAAGATATTTACCGATCACATGAATTTGCAGTACATCATGAGCTAGAAAGAACTTAATTTGAGGTAACATATGTGGATTAAGCTACTGAAGGACTACCACCTCTCTATTCTATACCATCCAGGCAAGGCGAATATTGTAGTGGACATCTTGAGGAGGAAGGTAGTGAGTATGGGTATTCTAGCCTTCCTTTTAGCTTCAGAGTGACCTTTTTCTTTAGAAAATCATTCGTTAGCCACCAGGATGATACGCCCTGATATTTCGGATTCATGGAAGATTCTAGCCTATGTAGGGGTTCAGTCGTCTCTATTAGAGCGTATTCGTAGTCAACATTTTGGGGATGATTCCCATGTATCTTTTTAATATTGGTTTTGGAAGGTGATGTAGGTCTAAATACCTTAAATGTGAATGGTATTAGGTTGTTTAATGCTCTTATTTGTGTTCCTAGAGTTGGGGGTTGATATAGTTGATTCTTCACGAGGCCCATTATTCCAGATATTCTATTCAACCAGGTACAACAAAGATGTATCGTCACTTGAGACATCATTATAAAGGGAGTGGTATGAGGAAATATATTGCAGACTCTGTGTCCCATTGCTTGTGTTGCTAGCAGGTGAAGGTCGAGCATTTGGTACCTGTTGGTGAGTTCCAAAGATTGCCCATTCTGGAGTGGAAATGAGAGTGCATCACTATGGACTTTGTTATGGAGTTTCATCAAACTTCTAGGGGTGTTGATATCATTTAGGTCATCATGGATCGATTGACCAAGTCAGCATATTTCCTTTCTATTTATTCTTCCTTCATCGCCGATAGGTTAGCCCGTGTGTTTATTCAGGAGTTAGCTTGTCTCCATGGGTTACATGTTTCTATTCTATCAGATGGGGGTTCTCATGTCACTTCTATCTTCTAGAGGACCTTACAAGAGAGGTTGGATACTTGGGTTCACCTGATCACAACCTTCTATCCACAGACCAATAGGTAGTCGAGCCTACTATCAAGAATTTTGGAGGATATGTTACGGGCGTGGTGTATGACTTTGGAGTTCTTTAAGACCAGTTCTTAGCCTTAGCAGAGTTTGCGTATAACAACAACTACCATTCGAGTATTAATATGGCTCTATTCGAGGACTTATATAGTAGGCGTTGTTGCTCTCTAGCTGATTTGTTTGAGGATTCAAAGCCTAGGAAACATGGTACTGATTTTCTTCAAGAGGCTTTGGTCATAGTTTAGGTGATTCATGATAGTCTTAGGTCAATCAAAGAACATATAATAGTTATTCTTACTGTAGGCGCCGACCTTTGAGATTCAGAGTTGGTGACTGGGTATTCCTTCGAGTATCGCCTATGAAGGGATTGAGGAGATTTGGGAGGAAGTGCAAGCGTAGTCCCAGGTATAAATAGCCATTTAAGATTCTCTAAACAATTGGTGATGTTGCTTTTGTGTTTGCCTTACCTTCTACATTTTTAGATATTCAACAAGTTTTCCATATTTCTATGCTTCGCCAATATGTTCCTTACGAGTCCCTTGTCCTCCGATATGTCTAAATTTAATTGGATAATTGTCTAACATAAATCATCCAATTGAGGAGGCTAATAGGGAGAATAAGCACAATATGTGAGTTCAATATACCTATCTGTTTGAGGCCTCAGGTACTTCTTGATTCTTTACTTTCAAAGATGAAAGTCATTTTAGTAGTGGATGTTGTAATGACCCTCTAGGTCATTTTCTTTGTTTTGTGATATTTTTTACGTTTAGAGCTTTCCTATAGCAACCCCAAGTCATTTATGTCTTACTGGAACTGACAGTTAGGTCACCTGGTAATTCATTTGGGTTTTAAGTGAGTTTTCATGTGTTGGAGCTTTTAAAACTTGAAAGGTTGACTTCAGTCAAAACATTAGGTAAAGGACCTCATTATACAATTGTGATGGTTATGTTAGCTACCAGAACGTTGATTTCGGTCTATATGGAACACTGGGTTAGGTATTGAAGCTGTTGGACTCACTTCCAGTAACCTTGTGCCTTATGGATAAAACAAAGCTTAAGTGTGAGACCGACTTTTTGTCGAGACAACCTCCGTTGAAAGTCTCGATAGTTTTGTTGAGTTTTTATTGTTGTTTTTGATGGGGTAACATGTTTGGTTTACATTGGTGGGACCCCTAGTTAATTCCAAATTTCTGCAAAGACTTGACAGTTTTATCCCAAAAGTTGATAAACCAGCTGCCCGTGCAGCCGCTCCTGTGGATCATTGGATGGTACCTACAGAAAAGCTCTGCAAACCTGGCCAGGTCAGTGGCCCTCTCTCTTGCGGGCCTTTGTCGCACCTGTGACTTCACACATGTGAAGCCAAGTCTAGTCTTTTAGAGCTGGTCAACCAGTTGACCTTTGCACTACCATCCCATTTTTTGCTTTAGCAATGTTACACCCGTGATATCGGGGTCGTCAGAGTGAGAATTAGAGCTATTAAATAACTGAAGTCCCCTCATAATTTAATTCTTATTTTGGGACGTTGAGAGCTCAAATTTTAGAGAATTCTTGAGGAAATTGTTGATTAGAGCTGGGTGTGGTTTTGTGATCTTGTTCGGCTCATTGAGGCGGTCAGCCAATTGACCTTTGCACTGGCAACTAATTTTTTGCTTTGGGAATTCCATAAGTTGCCTTCAATTCCTTCTTAAGGCCTTGATTTAGGATTTCTTGATCATCGATACATGACCTATTTTGACCCTTTTTAGAGCTCAGATTGTGCCCAATTTCAGGGCCCAAATTCATTGAGCTGAATGGGATATTTTGATGGACTAAGTTTTGGAAATTTCTTGAGTGGGTCCCATAATGTAGTTTTGTCTTATTCTTAATTCCATCATTAATGATTTTTGAATTGGGTGGAAAAACATGGATATTGATGCCATGATCATTTATTTGTTAATGTGGCAGCGATAAGAGGCAGTTCAGAAGGGTAAAACTCCAGTTTAGTAGATTTTGTGCGTGTGATCAGCT
The DNA here is from genome assembly GCA_029582245.1 of Solanum etuberosum. Classification (NCBI taxonomy): domain Eukaryota; kingdom Viridiplantae; phylum Streptophyta; class Magnoliopsida; order Solanales; family Solanaceae; genus Solanum; species Solanum etuberosum. Next base: position 19,713 of record JAJONR010008251.1, read on the forward strand.
CGACGTAGGCTATGGCTTATTGATTTTATATTGATCTTGAATTTACTACTTACATGATGTTTAGCTTGTTTCGGGAGGGTTCTTGGCATGGTTTATGTCTAGATGGTAGAAATCCTCCTTTAGCCTTTCCTTTGGGTAAATTTTAGGGGTAATTAAGCATGTCTACCGTAATTTTGATTGTTGTATCATGCCATGTGGTATTGTGTTCCCTTTGGTTTTTATTTTATGACTTATTCTTGGAATTAGATTAGGAGTAGGCTAGTGGTTCTCTTAGAGTTACTTTTTTTTGAGTCGTTATGCCTTAGAGATCCTCTGACGTTTTTTCGGACGGTTATAACTCCTTGTAGACTGATGTAGCTTGATTCTGATAGTATCGATCCTTATCTCAATTAAAACTCTGCTCTTATTTGAATTTCATCTATAATTACCCTATGTTATGGACCCAACGGGTTCTAGTGGTAATTTTGGGCCTTAATGGTTGTATCAGATCGTGTCATGGTTTTTCGAGCTAGAGTGAGTCCTTTGTGACTTCGAAGGAGATTTTGCTCTATGGTTTATTCCCACATGATGACATACATGTGATTTTGGAGTCTTGCAAAGTCTACTAGCGTGGTTTGAGGTCCTTGCACATTTCTACTAGCCACGGTTTGAGGTCCGTGTGTATTTCTATTAGCCATGGTTCAGAGTCTGCTGTTTCATTTATGAGTTATACTTAGTTGTAAGTAGAGATATAATTAGCTCTTCTGTGTACTTATGGGGCTTTTGGGGGGTACTATTGGGTTATTAACCTTTCAATTGTGCACGAGTGTACCCTCTAGGCTTATGGGGTCCAGCTAGGTTGTAGATAGTTGCTTTACTTTATCCTTCTATTCCTGCTAGATTATCGAGGCATATAGTTAGACTTTCTCGCATTGTTACATTCATGTGGCCCTTAGCTACCATAAATTTTCTCATTGTTCATTATATTTTTTGTTTCTAGGCCTAGTCGGTCTATGATTCATACTGGATACATGTTGTTTTGGTACTCATGCTACACTTTGTATCTGTTTCTTAATGCAGATCTAAGCGCTAGACAACATCGTTGCTTTCTGTGCAGCAACGGGGGCATTCGTAGCTAAAGGGTGAGTGTATGGCGTCCTAGTTGTACCCATCTCCATATGTATATAGGTTATAGCTAGTCTTTTGTATTCCAGACTAGTTTGTACCTATTTTGGTTATTTGTAGCTTGTACTCTTTTTAGTAGTTTTGTACCTACGTCCACCAGGTTGTGGGATTGGATGTTATATTGTTATTTGTGTTCATATCATTTCTTTTTTTTTCGGTTGTGCATTTCTTTATTTTATTGTTAATTTCTCATTGAATTTTTATCCTGCCCAACATGCCTATTAGTTATTGTTCCAGGATATGGGTTGTCTTACCTCCCGGTGTGTTTTGGTAGGTGCCATCATGACTCAAGTATTAGAATGGTGATAAAATTGGTATCAGAGCCCAGGTTTGCCGGTGTCATTGGTATAAAACTAATATTTACTAGAATCCTGTGGATTAGTGCAGAAATATTTGTATCCTATCTTCAGGAGGCTACATCACATCTTTAGGGATATTCATGATTTTTGTTTGTTATCATGCATTTAGTTATCTTATTAAGAATCCTACTTATTTTACTTTTTCGTAGGATGGTCGTAAATGTGGTTCAGTGGCCGAGGGTGACTCTCTTTGGCCAATAGATAAAGCCCCAACTATAGGTAGAGAGCGACCCCGAGGTCGTGCTCGTGATAATACACCGACTAAGGATCAGGGTAGAGAGGTGACTCATGATTAGATAGTAGAGCTTCATCCATCTCCTATTCATCAATAGTTAGTGGGCCTGAACTAGCCCAGCCACAACCCCAACCAGCTATGGCATTAGATTTGTAGGCGGTGATCTCTCTGTTATTATCTATGGTAGGGGTATTGTAGTAGGCCCCAACTCTAGCTATGCTAGCATCGTAGGTTCAGCCAGTCATACCGGCTCCCCAAGTTCAGGTGCCACCAGTACCCGTCGCTGCTCAGCCAGTTATCACACCTGGAGAAATGCCATTAGAGGAGAAAAAATGCTCAGAGTTTTTATGAGACTTACTCCTCTAAGGTTAGAACGGTACGGGAGGATGCCATGAGTTCCTGATGACATGTAGAGAGAGATTACATACTTTGGGGTTAGTACTGTTGAGAGAAGCCGACTTCAACACATATTAACTTGACGGACTCGAAGGGTAGTGGTGGCATTCGTATATGGAATATAGACAAGCTGGGTTACCTCTTGTGTCTTTGACCATGTTTTCAAAGGCCTTCTTGGATAGGTTCATACCGAGGAGCATTAGAGTTAGACTCCAGGAGCAATTTTCTAGGTTGGAGCAGGGCTCCATGACCTTGTCTAAGTATGAGGCTAGATTCCACAGCCTCTCCAAGCATGCTACCATGATTCTACCTATAGAGGAGGTTAGGGTCTGTTGCTTTGTATGTGGCTTGAGGATGAAGTTGTAGTTCGAGATTGAGTCACTGGCTTCTACGAGCGGATCTTTCTTGGATGTTGTTGATCACACTTATACTATTGAGGAACACCATTGCTAGTCCCAAGGGGGAAGCGATAAGAGGATACGTCACATTGACAGCTACAATGGTTCTAGTATAGTGACATAAGCTCTTATAACATACCTCGCCAATACTACATATATCAATGTCGATCCAGCTAGCCTATTCTGGTGTCACTCTAAACCTCAAAGGGCTAACAGTACAGTTGAGGTGGTTCTGGTTCAGGTCAGAGTTTAAGTTCTTTGGGCCGTGTTGGTTGATTCTCTTAGTGTTATGCATCATAGGGTTCTTATAACCGTGGTGAGCTTGATCATTGGTCTAGAGAATGTCCCAGACAGGGGATGATTACGCCTACTCTAGAAATAGCTCTGCCAGTTTCAACATGAGCACATATGGCTAGAGGCAGCGGCTATGGTCAGGATCGCATGGGTGGTCACTAGGGTGCTCAAGGAGGACACTAGGGAGATAGGTCTGGCAGTAGATCAAATGCTCAATATAGAGGAAAATGGGGCCACCTATAAACAACTCTAATAAGGGCGAAGGTTGAGACATCAAATGCTATCATCACAGGTATGGTTCTTATATGACATCAGCCCACCTCAACTTTTTTTGAGTCGGGTTCTACATACCCTTATGTATTCTTAATAATGATTCCCAATTGACTTTGTGTTTTGAGACTTTATCAGCGTCGTTAAAGGTTTTAACCCCCGTGGGTCAATCTTTGGTTGTAGATCAGATATATAGATCATAGTTGGTGTCTATCCCAGGGTATGATAGTCAGTCTGGGCATATTATGTTTGTAAAGCTTGATTGTGATATTATTCTGACATGGACTGATTATCCTATATCTATCCAGTCTTGGATTGTTTTGCTAAGACCATTACCTTAGCCATGTTTGAAATCCCTCTGATGGCATGGCAGGACTCTTTTAGTCACATACCGACTAGGGTTATATCTTTAGTTCAAGCACATAGATTAGTGTCTTGTGGATGTGTAGCCAATTTGGAATATATGCGGGATGCTTGTAAGGAGGGCCCTACAGAGTATTCGATTTGTACTGTGTAAGAGTTCATAGATGTCTTTTATATCGATCTACCTGGCATTCCTCCTGAGTGTGATATTGACTTTGCTATTGGCCTTGAGCGGGGCACCTATCCTATCTCTGTTACTACTTACTGTATATCCTCTATAAACCAGAAAAAGCTCAGTGATCAGTTTGAGGATATCTTGGGTAACAGATTCAATGGACCAAGTGCTTTGCCTTGGGGTTACCTAGTTTTGTTTGTGAAGAAGAAGGATATGTCTATGAGTATGTGTATCAATTACATGAAGTTGAACAAGGTGACGATGAAGAATAGGTACCCTTTGCCTCCTATCGATGACCTATATGATCAATTTCAGGGTGCCATGGTGTTTTTTAAAGTTTATTTGAGATCTGATTACCATCAGTTGAAAATTAGGGAAAAATATATCTATAAGACTGCTTTTAGGACTCGTTACGACCACAATGAGTTCTTTTTTATGTCTTTGTGTTGACCATTGCCCCAGTGGCATTTCATGAAGCCCTTTTTAGATATTATATAGACCCTTTCATCATTATGTTCACCGATGACATTCTTATATACTCACGGAGTAGGGAGGAACACGAGTATCATTTGAAGATTGTGCTCCAGACTTTGAGAAATTAGGGGATTTATGCCAAAATCTCGAAGTGTAAGTTTTTGGCCAACTTTTTAGCATTCTTGGGGCATGTGGTGTCAAAGGATGGCATCTTGGTTGATCGGCGAAGATTGAGTCTATTCCTGATTGGGCTAGGTCCACCCCAGCTATTCAGATTCAGAACATCATTGGGTTAGTTGGCTTCTACAAACAGTTTGTGGAGGGTTTCTCGTCAATTGAAACACCTTTTACTCGGTTGACTCATCTTGATTTTCCTTTTTGAGCGGTTAGATCAATGGGAGTTAAGTGTTTGAAAGCTCAAGAAGTTGCTTAATACTACTCTTGTTCTAACTCTTCTAGTTGAGGGAGAGGGCTTAAGACTGTATTCTGATGCATTTGGTGTTGTTTTGGGTCATGTATTGATATAGCGGGGCAGTGTGATTGCATTTGTGTTGAGGCAGCTTAAGGTGCACGAGTGCAACTACCCCACTCATGACTTGGAGTTGGCGGTGGTCATTACGCTAAAGATTTGGAATCATTACCTTTATGGTGTGCGATACGAGATCTTTAGTGATCACAAAAGTTTGTCATGAGCAGAAAAGACCTCAATTTAAGGTAGCATAGGTGGATTGAGCTACTAAAGGATTACGACCTCTCTATTCTATATCATACGTGTAAGTAGAATGTGGTAGCGGACGCCGTGAGTCAGAAGGCACTGAGTATGAGTTTTCTAGGCTTCCTTTCAGCTTCAGAGAGAACTTTGTCTTAGATTTTCAGTCTTTAGTAAAGAAGATGATTCACCTTGATATTTTGGATTCTAGGTGGATTCTAGCCTATGTTTGGGTTTAGTCGTCTCTATTAGAGTGGATTCATAGTCAGTAGTTTCAGGATAATGCCTTAGTAGCTATTCGAGATTGGATTTTGTAAGGTGATATAGGACATGCCACCTTAGATGTGGGTGGTATCATGATGTTTGATGGCCATATTTTTGTTCTTAGAGTTGAGGGCTTAATATATAGTTGATTCTTCACGAGTCCCATGATTCTAGATATTATATTCATCCGAGCATAGCAAATATGTATTGCGACTTTAAAAAACATTACTAGTGTAGTGGTATGATGAGAGGTATTGTGGATTATGTGTCTCATTGCTTGTGTTTCCAGTAGGTGAGGGCCGAGTATTTGAGGCTTGGTGGTGAGTTCTAGATAGTAACAATTTTTGAGTGGAAATGGGAGTGCATCACTATGGACTTTGTTATGGGGTTTCCTCGGAATTCTAGGGGTGTTGATACCATTTGGGTCTTCATGGTTTGATTGAACAAGTTAACACACTTCTTCCTATTCATCCTTCCTTTAGCGCCAAGAGGTTAGCTTGTGTGTATATACGAGAGTTGGTTCGTCTCTATGGGAATGTGTCTATTGTATCATATTGGGGTCCTCAATCAATACAATTGCATAAATTTCATAGAAAATGCATAATCTCATACTTTACCTCCTTGAGGTTCAAAACTATCGTTCAATCAACACATCTAGAATTCAAACATTAGACATGGATATCATCATAATTCAAGTAACCCAATCACTACATGCATAATTTCATAACATTCTACTTTCATTAACAATGACCCACATCATAAGATCACAATTGAGAAATATGGGAATTTCATGGGTTCTTGGGGATACAACATAAAAACCATAGGAAATAATCAATGTATGCATAATATAACATAATTCAATCATTAGAATAAATTTTGAAAGGAACCCATGACTTTGGAATCAAACCCTAACATTTGGGAATTTCTATCTTTGAAATTGGGATTTTGAAGGAACTCCATGGATGAAGGACTACCATACCTTAACAACAAAGCCCAATGAATTTGATGAGAAGAACCTTGCTTCTTGAACCCTAGCTCCAACTTCCTTCTTCTTCTTCTTCTTCTTCAAGTTCTAGAGAGAGAATATTTGGAGAGGATGAACTTTGGGAATTTATTTGGGGTTTTGGAAATAATGAGTTGAATGGTGAGTTTAAAGGGTTAAAATAGCTTATATAGGTGTACTAAGTCTAGGCAAAACGACCCTACTTAAATCTAACTTAAAAAGGAATTTCCCAAAATAGCCCCACTTAGGCAACCTAGTGCCAGGCCTCACGACCATCTTCACGAGCCGTCAAGGGTTCCACGGCCCTTCATGGTGTTCGTGGTCCGTTGACCAGTGGCTAAGACACACCACCCTAAACCCCCAAACTTCAAGGCAAGACCACGGCCACTCCCACGAGTCGTCTAGGCCTTCACGAGCTGTGAAGTGGCTCGTGAGGAGGAGGCCAACTTGGGCAGCCTTGGGGGGCTCACTGCCTCACCACCACGGGTGGCACCACGGGGCGTGGTGGCCACCACAAGCCGTGAAGGCTGGTGTGGAGGTGGGCAGTGCCCTGGCAATCTTGGGCAGCCTTGGCCCTTGCCCATTTTCCTTGGCTCTTTCCCTTCTTCCTTGACGTTAACCCGTACGTTTAGCTCTTGTTTAGCCTACTAATTTTCGAGGTGTTACAATATCTCCCCCTTGGGAACATTCATCCTCGAATGACGATCTACATACCTTACGGAAATAAAGACTCAAGACTAACAGCCTATCATGCATGCAACATCAAAATAATGCACAATTCAAAGGAGGAAACATCAACTCCATTTCAAACATACTCAATGCATCAGAAGGAAGTAGGAACTACATCTAACAACCCATTATGCATGAAATCTCAAAATTTCTCATATTCATAGGAGGAATTACCTTCTCCAAACTAAAAGCATGCTCAACACAATCTCATGGAGCCTTTATGCAATTTACTCTCAAAAAGCATAACTAAAGCATGTTCAACAATTCATCTCATGAAGCATATAGGCAACTCTTACTCAATGCACAACAACATGAGGAAAATTAATCATAAAAACTCATTTTCTTACTAAACATAAATTTCTCATGAACATGCATATCATAGGGAAATCATGGAAAACACATATAACACACATGACTCCCAAAACTAGAAGAAACTCAAGAGGAACTCATCATCTCAAGCTAGAATATGAGTAGATGGAAAAGATGAGGATAGCGGGATTTCATAACGGCCTCGGCCTCCCAAGTAGCATTCTCAACTAGTTGATTCCTCCATAAAACCTTCATGGAAGCAATTTCCTTATTTTTCCCAACTTCTTAACTTGCCGGTCTAGAATCTCTATCAGAACTTCCTCATATGAAAACTTTCATCACTCCTAACCCTTCTAAGGAAATTATGGATGCCGGGTCTCCCACACCCTTCTCAAGCGTAGAAACGTGAAACACCGATGGATGAAGGCTATCCATGGATGAAGGACTACCATACCTTAACAACAAAGCCCAATAAATTTGATGAGAAGAACCTTGCTTCTTGAACCCTATCTCCAACTTCCTTCTTTTTCTTCTTCAAGTTCTAGAGAAAGAATATTTGGAGAGGATCAACTTTGGGGATTTATTTGACCTTTTGGAAATAATGAGTTGAATGGTGAGTTTAAAGGGTTAAAATAGCTTATATAAGTGTACTAAGTCTAGGCAAAAAGACCCTACTTAAATCTAACTTAAAAAGGAATTTCCCAAAACAGCCCCACTTAGGCAGCCTAGTGCCAGGCCTGACGGCCATCTTCACGAGCCGTCAAGGGTTCCACGACCCTTCATGGTTCCCGTGGTCCCTTGACTAGTGGATAAGCCACACCACCCTAAACCCCCAAACTTCAAGGCAAGACCACGGCCTCTCCCACGAGACGTCTAGGACTTCACGAGCCGTGAAGTGGCTCGTGAGGAGGAGGCCAACTTGGGCAGCCTTGGGGGGCTCACTGCCTCATCACCATGGGTGGCACCACGGGGTGTGGTGGCCACCACGAGCCGTGAAGGCTGGCATGGAGGTGGCCAGTGCCCTGGAAAGCTTGGGCAGCCTTGACCCTTGCCCATTTTCCTTGGCTCTTGCCCTTCTTCCTTGACGTTAACCCTCGCATTTAGCTCTAGTTTAGCATACCAATTTTTGGAATGTTACACAACCTTATAGCTTATGGTTAAAAAGGAGCTTGGGTGTGGGACACATATTTTGTTGATATGATATTCATTGAATGTTTCAAAAGTTTCGTTGAGTCTGGAATGTGGTTTCTGAATGGGTAGCATATTCAAATTGCATTAGTGGGACCCCAAGATAATTCCAAAGGTCCATGAAAGATTTGGATTTTATCTCAAAAGATGATGCACCAGCTGCAGGTGCATTACTCCTGCGGAGCCTTGGATCACACCTGTGGAACCTCTTTTGTTGGAAACAGGCTGCTCCTATAGAACAAGCCATGTCGGCGGCCCTTGATCTTGCAGTACTTTCGCACACCTGCGAGGTCAAGGCCTCTCCTACGGAACTAGTCAGCCCATTGACCTTCATATCGTCGACCCATTTTCTGTTTCGGTGATGTCGTGCCTGCGATATCGATGTCTCTGGAGTGACAATTACATCGTTTTAATCATTAAAGTCTCATCTTCATTACATTCTCATTTTTGGACATTGTGAGCTTAAGTTTTTGGCAAATGCCTGAGGAAATTTTTGCTTGGAAATGGGAGTGGTGTTTGGATCTTGTTGGGCTCGTTGATTTCACATTTAAACTCATAAGTTTCCTTCGGTTCCTTCTTAAGGCCTTAATTTGGGAATTCTTGATCATTGATTCATGCCCTATTTTGACCTATTTTAAAGCTCAGATTGTTCCCCTTTTTGGTAAACAAGTTCCTCGAGCTGAATAGGATATTTTAATGAAATCAATTTATGGATTCCTTGCATGGATCCCATAATGCTACTCTATCTCATTTTTAGTTCTGTCTTTAATTATTTTGAACTGGATGCCAAAATGTTTGTATTGAGGTCGTGATCATTTATTTGTTAGTGTGGCAGTTATCATAGGCGGTTTGAAAGGGTGAAGCTCAATTTAGTAGATTTTAGGGCTACTGTGATTGGGTTTGAGGTAGGCTATGGCTTATTGATTTTAGATTGAGCTTGCATTTAGGAATTACATGATGTTTAGCTGATTTCAGGAGGGTTCTTAGAATGGTTCATGGCTAGATGATAGTAATCCTGCCTTAGCCTTTCTTCTGGGTAAATTTTGGGGTAATTAAGCATGTCTATCGTATTTGTGATTATTGTATCATGCAATGTTGTATTTTTTGCCCTTTGGTTTTGATTTTTGTGACTCATTTTTTTCCTCAGCTTAGGCGTAGGCTAGTGATTGCCTAAGAGTTTCTTTTTTAAGCCGTTATGCCTTAGAAATCCCTCAACATCATTTCAAATGATTCTAGCTCCCTATAGACTGATTTAGTAGACTTGAGTATGATAGTATGAATCCTTAGCTCAACGCTAACTCCTCTTATTGGAGTTTCATCCATAACTTCCCTATGCTACGGTTCTGGTGTGTTCCTGTTCTGATTTCAGACCTCAATGGTTATATCGAATTAGGGTCATAGGTTTTTGAGCTAGAGTGAGTCCCTTAATTACTAAGGTGTTATTTTAGAGTCCTGTGAAGTCTACTAGCCACTGTTTGTGGTCCGTGCCCATTTGTACTAGCTGCAATTCGAGGTCCATACACATTTCTACTAGACACGGTTTGGGGTGTGTGCCTATTTGTAGTAGCCACAATTTGAGGTTCGGGCACAATTCTACTTATTGCGATTTGAATCCGGGGTCCGTCGTTTCAATTCTGCATTATACTTTGTTGTAATTAAGGATATCATTAGCTCTTCTATGTACTCATTGGGCTTATGGGGTCCATTTGGGTTATTTACCTTTCAATTGCGTATGAGGGTACCTTCTAAACTTATGGGGTCCAGTTAAGTTATAAATAACTATTTTACTTGATTTCTCTATTTGTGCTACAATATCGAGGCATATAGTTAGACTTTTTGCTAATGTTACATTCATATGGCCCTTAGCTACCATTTATTTCCTCACTTTTCATTATGTTTTTGATTTTCAATCTTAGTCAAACTATGATGCCGATTGGGTACTTGTTATTTTGGTACTCATGCTACACTCTGCATCTATTTTCTTAATGTAGATCTGAGTGTCAGCAAACATCATTGACTTTTGTACTCCACCAAGGCGTCCATCGATAGAGAGTAAGTTGATGGTGTCCTAGTTTGACTCATCTCCATCTATGTATAGTTTTTGGCTAGTCTTTTGTATTCGAGACCAGTTTGTACCTATTTTGATTATTTTGTAGCTTTTACTCTTTTTAGTAACTTTGTACATTCTTCCACTAGGGAATGAGATTGGATCTTGTTTTTTTATATCTATTTATGTCATTTCCTTCTTTCCGTTGTGTATTTCTTTATTTGGTTGTTATCTTCTCGTTGGTTATTCATTCTTCTCAATATGCATATTACTTGTCAGTTCAAGATATGACCTGGATTAAAGTGATGAGGTCGCAAAGAGTATTGAAACTCAGTGCAAGTATTCATTGGATTTATTGTCAAAAGCTGGTCTTTCTGCATGCAAACGGGAATAAGATATAAAATTAGCCTCAGATGCAAGAGAGCAATTGTATGACCCATCTACTTGCAAAGAGACGTCGGACAGGTTTTTGACTCGAAAAGCTCCACAGAGCTGTCGTATGCGGGTACTATGAGGCCCATGACTTTCTTGATATCGATGGGTTATGGTAGGTGCCATCATGACTCGAAATTTTAGGTCATCACATTAAATTTGATGAAAGTGATCATTGTGTATTCATTGATTATCTTCTCGCATACCTATTTAGCATTCGTCATCGAACTTGATATTATTCTTTATATGCAGGGTCAATAGGACATCATCTCATTATCAGACTTATTGTTGCTACCAGACAATAATTATATCCTAGGAATAATTGGTGGTCTAAGGGTGTTACTATCTAGTCTAGATGGAAGTAATTTGTGCGGCATTAATTATTGCAGAAAAGCTCAAGGCTTCCTCTCAAATAGAGGTGCTATTCTAACTACCTCTGTCCTTGCATTCATTTTTTTCTTCTAAACCTTTTGGATAGACTACTAGTGCACGGTTCGGAACTCAATGGCTAATGGGTCCAATTCTCTATCATTTACATAAGTAGCTAATTTATTTTTATGAAAGGGTTTAAACTTTGACTCTTAATGCTTTCTATTCACTATACCAAAGCCTCGGGTCATCCTTGTCCTGATATTTGAGTGTATATTACTTACTATCAGTTTTCATTTCACTATCAGCTAGTTGTGAGTAGCTTCATTCCAGAAAAAAAAAGCCTATGACTGAGACACCATATTCAACTTGTTGAGTCCTCGGGACTGAGTAGGCAGTTAATCATAATTCTGAAAGGGCTAAATTTAAGCATTGGTTCATGTTTTTGACTTACGTTTTCTTCAAATTTTAGTCTTAGTTTATGTTAGGGTGGCCTATGATTGAATATTTGTTTATTTGTACATTGACAAACGTAAGCCAATTATATTTGCAAACATTCTTCTTGATATGTCTTAATGAAATTACTCCTTGTTGTATTTATATTTGAATCTATCTAAAAGTTTCTTAGTCATAGTAGAACATACAAAAGTGTGTTTACTTTTCTTTTGCCATAGTAGGCCATGGTAAATCATTTATATTTTCTCAAAGACTTCTTAAAAGTTTTGTTAAATAATTTATTGACCAGGGTAAATCGTGCTATTTGAACCTTCATTTTTATAATTCATCCCATCGTCATTGACCATTATGACATTCTCTTGAGTTCAGTAGAAATTTTATTATAACCACTTTTGCATCATAATTCATATCCTGTTGCCCGGATATAAAACTTTGGCTACCTTTACTCCATTTGTGAAGGATTAACTTATATACCTTGATAACATAAATAAGGTAACTCGTATACATGGAAGATAATGTAAGAATTAACAAATAACTAAACACTTTAGGTATATTTATAATCATTATTGTTTTAATTATGTATATATATCTTCTAATTTTTGAAGGGTTTAATTGATATATACATTTATATTTAAAATAATTTAACTTGCATGCACCGATGATAAAGAGAATTTTAACTCTATTATTGTGGTTAGTGTTGTACTTTTTAGATTGCTCATCCCATTTCATGGATATTTATATGTAGTGAACCTGACATTTAAATTCATTGGAAAATGTTGAAGCCAGATTATAGAAATACCTTTTTGTTTCCTTAACATTCTCTCATGTTTTTATAAACTAGTTCTCAGACATGTGCATTGCACATATGATCAATCTCAGAAATTATAAAACTTTTAAATCGGTATGTGTAATACTAACAAATGTGTATAATGAGTAATTAAAATCTAAGGAAAAAAGTTTAAGCTCAAATTTATGACTAATATGTGAATATCGAATGATATGAAATGCATGAATAGTCTTGAAGCTAAGGTTGAAAGATATTTGCAGCCTTATTTCCCGTCACTACTTCAAATATCGATACAATTACCTTGTATGAAGATTTTTAAGTCAGAATACAATGTCAATAGTTTCATTCTTGCACTGATGAATGGACATTGTTTTGATAAATTTCACTCACGAATAAACATCTATCATTTAAACAAGAGAGAAAATTCCTTAGGGATGGATATATAATTTTTGTGTTTATTTCAATAGACAATATATAATTACTCCACTTGAATTTAAAAGGCAATATGAATAATAAAAAAATTTGTAAACTATATAAGAAAACACACCAATTTCACTTTATGCGAAAGCTATTGTCCAAATTCTTGACAATTATCCTCCAGAGAAGGCAGTTGATGTTGATTTTGTTGTTGCTGCAATGACAAATAAATCTTGTTCAAAGACTGATGATGAATTTTCATAACCTAGTATGCCTCATCTCATGGCATTGTATGAGACATTGTATGTTTGATTTATAAATAATTATTATCTTGTAACTGATGTATACTTGAAGAGGCAATAAATTATTAATCCAACTTTGGGTTTAGGACTTTTTCACTTTTAATGTGTGTGTGTAAACTTTCCCACTTTTAATATGTGTGTGTTTTACTTGGAAAGGATTTAACTTTTATATATATATATATATATATATATATATATATATTCTCTTATTATATAAGAGACAGTTCGTGCTGAAACAGGCACGTCTCCGTCGACGTGCCTATTTCAGCGTGCTTCGGGAAAAAAAATTTAAAATTTATTTCTTTTGTTCTACTTTAATTTACTTAGTGTCTAATTTTTTTGAAATTATGGAATCCAATTTATCTATGACTTTTAGTTTTAAATTCAAGACTTCACGCTGAAGTAGGCACGTCTCCGTCGGCATGCCTGCTTCAACGTGTTTCAGTTCTTTTGTTTTACTTTAATTTAATTAGTGTATAATTTTATCGAAATTATGGAATCCGTTTTAGCTATGACTTTTAGTTTTAAATTCATATTCTTTAGTTATTGCTTTATTATTTTGAGCGTCGGTAATATTTATTTATATCTTGTAACTACTTTGAGTAAAAAATCAACGATCGATGACGAAAAATACATTAATTATGGACATCTTAATGGACCTCTTCACAATAAATTTGTGGAAACAAAAATTAATTAACAACTTAAATATCTAAAAATCATATTAAAATTTAATCAACTTTCTAAATTCTACCTATATCACATAAATTTTAAAAAATACTAAAATATTAGGCCCGTGCTAGCACGGGCACTTATGATATATATATATATATATATATATATATATATATATATATATCATAGATAATACAAATAATTTTATTTTATTAGTATATTCTGTTGTAGCAGGTAATCAATCTTAATTTTTACTATATTAATCTTTTTTATGGATGAATATATGTAGTTAACCCGACATTTTTGCTATCAATGCATAAAAGTTAAATTCATTTGAAAAATATAGAATTAAAATTTTTGGATTGCCCTTTTGTTTCCTCAACTTTCTCATATGTTCCAATTTGTTTGTCGTTGGTCGCTTATTAGAATCAAGTTTGAAAAAATTTAGGGGACAAATATATTATATTAGTTTGATTTTAAAACAATTGAAGTGTGGTTATTTGAATGTTTCGAGAAGTAATATAAATTCTTATTCTCATAAAAAAAGAAGGGAAAAGCTTACATGTCTTGACCTAGGATGTGGTATCTAATAATTTGTGCAAACATTTACGTGTGATTTGGGTATTTCTGAGTATGACTTAAGAAATTATCATTGTGATTTTTCTTTGGTGTATAAACTGAAGCAAAATAAACATAAAAGGGACCAAAATCTCTTCTAGTCCATTTGAATTTCTTTCTTATCTTATATGTCAGATCACAAAAATTAATCATAACTTTCATTGATATAACGCTCCACAACTTCTAAGTAAACATCCTAACCACTCCCTCTATACATTTAAGCTCGAACTCGATGATCTCTAATTTATACTTGCATATTAAGGTCCTTTATTAAGTTAGTAAGTGTATTGATTGTGGATAAGTGCCGTAAGGGACCTCTAATCCCAAGTCAAGTTTAAAGTGTTCCTATCGGTTAAGATTTTTCGCATTAGTTTATGTAAGGGGAATATCAAACGATCATATCTCTTAACATATAAAGAATTAGGTGGTATATGACATACCAAATTAAATGTCTATGAATATTTTTTCCAACGTCACTAAATTTATATCAATCGAAGTTCAGAATAAATGTTATGATTGTTTTTTCAAAGACACTCTTAGTAGAATTTTCAGAACCTAATTTTATTAGTCTCATTTATAGGTCGTAAATTGAAGTAGAAACAGTAAATGGAGCTTGTAAAATAAAACTTTAAAAACTGATTTTTGGGCCTGATTTTCATGGATGCAATTCTGGGTCGTAAACCCAACTATTGGTCATAATTTGGGCCCAAAAAATAAGGTTCAAAAACTTATTTTTTTGGCCTGATTTTCGTAGATCCAATTATGGGTCATAAATCCAACTATGAGCTATGATTTGGACCCTTAGAATGAACTTCAGAAACTCAAAATTTCAGCCTAACTTCCACGCATGAGATCTACAGCCCGTAGATCAATCCATAGACTGTAGATGGCCCCCGTGGAAGGTTCTCGGCATCTTTTTAATTGGGGTTATTTTAATCTTTTCCCATTATCCCTAATACTAAGCCACAATATTTTAACTTCTATTAGGCGGTATATTTCATCGAGTACTCACTATTCTTTGGTTTCTATGCTCTCAACTCACCAACCTCTGAAACAAATCGCAAGAAAAAACAAAATCTATAGTTTCAAGGCTTCCAAGCAAGTTCTTGTTTTGAGCTTCATTCTATAAGGTATGTAGAACTTCATCCTCCTATCCAAAACTCCTATGTTTTTATAAATTTAATTCCATAGTTAGAGTTAATAAACTTACTTTCAACTTCACTATTTTTATTATCCGAATTGCATGATTTTTTTATGTATTTATTTATGATTATGATATTCTTGACTATGTTATTTCCTCTCTATGCTTATCGAGGTTTGTCATTGTCATTCTTATTAGTTTTTTTACACGGTATTATTTATTGTTCATGAAGCTTATATTTTAAAGCTCTATTTTTTATTCGATATGCTATTATGATTATTTTGAGAAAACACAAGATATGCAATATATAGGAATTTTTTTACGATTTAAGCTATGAACTTGAGAGAAAGATATATTTTAGAAAGAGATTTTAGTATATGATCTCAGAAAAAAGTTTTGAGCTTTGTCTCACAGTTTATTCAAACAGACTGATAGTTTACCGAATTACGAGCTTATCCTATAAGTATATTAGTTTAGGAGGACCTTTTTGTACCGAGAGGATGCAGATTTAGAAAATCCAAGTCTCATAACTATGTGTCACCATAAGATATAAGTATGCCACTTTGAAAGTCAACACCATTTGCCCTTTCGAGTCTCAATTAGTGTATTCACATTAAACAAACAAGTTTTATACTCTAGTAAGGCATAGGACATCCCATCCAATTGGAATCATAGGTTGGACATCATTATATCAAATGGTGTTTGTCGGTTGTAAGAAAATCTTCAATAAAGCTACTATTATTTCCATGAACTTACATTATTATCATGACTTCATAAAAATGATATCTTAGCTTTATTTTCTGATCATTGTTACAGAGATTGATTCATCTTTATATTTTGAAAGTAGTTTCACATATGACATTTATACACTAGTTTTCAATTTGTATTTCATTTATTTACTTTCTATTATGATTTTATTTAGTGTTATCTTACACACTTAGTACATTCCACGTATTGAATGCATACATTTCTCTAAACTAAATACTTTTATGATTATGTACATGTAAAGTTACTGAAATTATATGAACTAATGTGTTCATAATGAAAATAATCAGAAGAAGAGAGGATATTTTTCATTAGAATGAATCTGAAATGCATACTACTCCATATATACATCAAATGTGGTAGCTAAATAACACTCTGACAATCGTACCTAAATTTCTACTAACTTGATTCTAACTATCTTTTGTGCATTTACTAATTATACCTTTATCAAGATAATTATAATATTCTTTAATGCCCATTAACTACTTTAACAAACTAGTATTTGATGCAAAGTACATCTACACAACTGTTGAGGTACTTCACACTCCCCCTCAATTTAGAAGCTATGAAGATGTTCTTCATTCCTAACTTGGATATCAAATGTATGTGCAATGCTCTACCAAGTCCATTAATAAAAAAATTAGTAGGCTGTTCTATTGAAGGTAAATATGCAGTGACAATCAAACCATCTTGAACTTCTACCTAGTAAAATGACATTTTGTGTCTATATGTTTAGTCCTCTTATGGAAGACAAGGTTAGAAGCTATTTATAGAGTTAATTTACTGTCAGAAAACAATGATGCAGGAACTTTAACCTCTACACCAAGTTCCTTAAACAACCTTGTCATCCCTATCACTTCTGCAACTGAAGAATTCATAGCTCTGCACTCTGCCTCTGCTGAGCTCCTAGAGACTGTGGCTTGCTTCTTTGATTTTCAGGTAATGGGTGAATTTTTACGATGCACCAAATAACCAGTAATAGACCTTTTACTATTGATATAGGATCCCCAATCTGAATCACAATATATCTTTTTAAGAATATCACAACAAGTAGACATTAGTATTCCAAACCCTGGTGCATACTTCACATACCTAACCAACCTCATGGCTACTTGCATACGAGACTTCTTTGGTGAATTCATAAATTGGCTCAGACTTTGCACAACAAATGCAATGTCAGGTCTTGTTGTTGTAGGATAAAGTAGTCTCACTATAAGCTTATGATAGCTAATAGGATCCCTCAAACTCATTTCTAATGAGTTTTCATATTTGATCCATAGGAGTAGTAACAACCTTAGCACCTGCAAGGCTCATGTCTTTCACTAGCTCCAGTGCATACTTTCTATAACCCACCTATATCCTATAACCTTCTTTCCTATTGGAAGTGCTACAAGTTCTCATGTCTTGTTATCTTCCAAAGCTTATATTTCAACCTTCGTAATAAGTATCCATCTCATCTATAGTTGCATATGGATAACTGTCAGGTTCAATTTTTGTTGAGAATTTAGACACAAAACTCTGATACTTTATGGACATACCAATGTAGTCAATATTGTCAACAATGGAATATAAGCATCTACTAGAACATGTTTTTACCGTAATCCTTGTGCCATATAGGACGTCTGGAACATCTCACACCCACTGGAGTATTTTGTGTTAATGTTGCCCGTATTCTCTAGCACACCCACTGGAGTATTCTCACGTAAATCATGTACCACAACATCTTACTAAAGTGGCTCCATGACATTCACTTCAGGAACTATTACACTTGGAATTGTCACTGGAATTGGATCTGAAGTGATGATCAAATCATTATAAGAAAAATCATGGAAAAAAGTCTGCCAAATTTCCTTGAAATGGAAAAGTGGTTTCTATGAATACCACATCTCTATTGACAAAAATAATCTATTGTCAAGATCGTATTGTTTGTACCCTTTCTGATGTATACTATACCCAACCAACATAGCTCTTACTACTCTAGGACCAAACTTCTCCCTCTGAATGAGATTAGTGGTAAAGCACAGACAACCAATGATTGTTAGATGCACTAAGGAAGGAACCTTGTTGTACATCAACTAAAAAAGGGACTTTCCATTTTAAACAGTGGAAGGAGCCCTACTTAAAACATACACGGTTGATTCAATACATAGACCCCAAAATCTATTTGGTAGATTACCTTGAAATTTGTTTGCCATTGCAATTTCAATCATATGTTTGTGTCTCCTTTCTACCACACCATTTGTTATGGTGTGTATGGCCAAGAACTTTCATGGAATATACCAGAAGACTCAAATAATTATGTACTAGCATGACTATAAGACTCACCTCCATTATCATATCTTAGTTTTTGAACTTTCTTACCAATCTGTGTTTCTACTTCAATAATGAAATCTCTCAACAACATTAAAACAAAAGACTTAAGTCTCATAAATAAAAACCAAGTCCATCTGGAGTTATCATCAACAATTGTTAGAAAAAATCTCATTCCATCAAATGTTTCCCATTTATAGGTCCCCATACATCTATATGCAATAGCTGAAAATATAGAAGTAGATCTATTCACACTATGTGGAAATGGCAATCTTGTTGTCCTAGCTAGTGGACATACGTCACATTTATTCAAAGTAAAAGGCTTACTAGTGTTATGAAACATAGGTATCCTTTTAAGAACATTCATGGGAACGTGACACATCCTCTGGTGCCATGTAAGAGCATCTACATCAAGTGATGTTGCAAAGCATTTATCAGATCATGGCTTCTTGTTCTCTATTTGTGATTGCAAAGTTTGTCCTTCTTCTTTACCAATCCCCTTCACCATTCCAGACAAGAGGTCCTGAAAAACACAATAGTTTGAAAAAAAAGTTGCACAATAATTCAAGTCCTTAGTCATTTAAGAGTCTGTTATAAGATTAAACTTGAAAGTTGGCACACACAAAACATTTGTGAGAGTATCACCTCCTCTGAGATGACAGTTCCCTCCATGTGAGACTCTAGCTGAATCTCCTATAGGCAGTTGTACCTGTCTTGCATTTTCTATCAATCCCTCATTCAGTAAGTATGTGTGTTCACTAATCATATTGTTAGAAGCCTCTGTATCTACTATCCATTCTACAAAGTATTCCTTTTGTGAAAGAAATTTACCTGCCATGTGAGCACTTCCATTGACATAAACATTTACACCAATATGAGTAGTTGTGTTTGGTGCAAACATAGGTGGTCCCATCATAGTATGATGTCCCTGGTGTTGTTATATGAGATGAGGATAAGTATGTGCTGCTGAGTAAAACAGCGAAAGAAACCTCCATGTTGTTGTAAAGGCATCATCATCTATTGTTGTTGATTTCTACCTACAATGTTGTCTTGTGAACTTGCAATGTTAGTACCAAATAGATGATTTCTACCTATCATGAAACCAATTGCCACATTAGCTCTTCTATTCCCTTTGTAAATCAATTAGATATCCAATGAGAATGTAACATTCCCTCTTCACATAACCAGTTACATGACAAAAATCACATTTCTTCAATTTGTTATAATCATCCTTGGTATGTCCTTTCATGTGAAAAAATCATAAATTAAAATTTTCTAGTGACATATCTTTTTTTTTGAGATTATCATCACCATACCTATAGAAGTATACATAGCAGTAGGATTGGAGGACATCATCCTACTAGTGCTTGCAACTATCCTCTGACTTTCATCTTGATTCGCCATGGCATAAACTTGATTAATAGTAGGAACTTGAGGTATCATTTGAATTTGGCACATAGCTCGACTATAACTGTCACTTAATCCCATGAGAAACTATAAAACTATTTGATATTGCAAGTGTTCAATGAATTCCATAAACTTAGGAAAATCACATGAAGGAAGGGGAATAATTGAATCATACTCATCCCACAAGTCTTTAAGCGTGTAGTAATATGTAGAAACTGAAGAAGTTCCTTGAATAGAAGTGAAAATTTCTTTATGCAACTATAAAGTTCTAGAACTGTTGATATTACCAAACCTTCCCCTCAAATCCTCCCTAATCAGAGTGTTATTTGAACAAAAAAAATACCACTGAGTAGATCCTTACTTACATTGCATATAAGCCATGAGACCACAATTGCATTGCATCTATCCAACGGTTTTACATAATCGCCTGTGAATTGATTCCTCTTCACTGAACCATTAATGAAACCCACTTGTTCCTTCCAAACAATGCAAGTTTCACAGCTCTGTTTCATAGAGTATAATTATCAAATCCTTTTAACATAATCCTGATCAATAATGAACCAGAAGCATTATATAGATAAAAGTACAGAGGATGGTGGTAATCAATAGTTCTTGCAGTCACAGAAGCATTTCCCCGCATGGATTCTAAGCTAGGCAAAACATAAAATCAAAAAAGTGAGAAAACAAATGCAGTAATCCCTCTAATTCCTCACAAGATGTGCCAATAATTCTCTCAATTTTTACTTGTTTGGCTCTGATACCATGTAAAGTTGCTGAAATTATATGAACTAATGTATTCATAAGGACGAGAAAATTAGAATAAGAGAGGATATTTTTCAGCAGAATGATTCTGAATACATACTGTTGCATATATACATCACAAGTGGTAGCTAACTAACTCTATGACAATTCTAACTAACTTTCTAACAACTTGATCCTAATTGGCTTTTGTGCATTTACTGATTACACCTTTATCAAGGTAATTACAATATTCTTTAATTGTCATTAACTACTTTAACCAACAAGTATTTGATGTTAAGGTACATCTACACATCTGTTGAGCTCCTTCACAAACCCCCTCAAGTTAGGAGCTATGAAGATGTTCTTCATTCCTAACTTGGATATCAAATGTGTGTGTAATGCTCTACCAAGTCTTTTCTGTTGAAAGTAAATAAGTAGTGACAATCAAAACCTCTTGAATATTCTCCTTAGTAAAATGACAATCTTTGTCTATATGTTTAGTCATCTCATGAAAGACAGGATTAATAGTTATTTGTAGAGCTGATTTGCAATCAAAAAACAATGAAACATGATCTTTAACCTTTACACTAAGCTCCTTAAACAACCCTTTCAACCATATCACTTTTGGAACTGAAGAAGTCATAGCCCTATATTCTGCCTCTGCTAAACTTCTAGAGACTGTGGCTTGCTTCTTTGATTTCCAGGAAATGGGTGAATTTCCATGATGCACCAAATAACCAGTAATAGACTTTCTACTGTTGATAGAGGCTTTAGAAGATTATCACCACCGATAGTACTGTTGAAAAGATAGAATATCTTATTCTTTCATGTCGAGCTTTTGAAAGCCACTGGGGAGGGAGAATGAACGATCGACTGCTAATGAATAAAGCAGACATTAATATTTTCAACCCTGGTGCATACTTCACATACCTAAAAAACCTCATGGCTACCTCCATATGAGACTTCTTTGGTGAATGCATAAATTGGCCCAGACTTTGTACAACAAATGCAATGTCTGATCTTGTTGTTGTAAGATAAAGTAGTCTCCCTATAAGCTTTTCATAGCTAGTACGATCCCTCAGTGTTGTCCTCGGAGATATATATAAATTTATCATAATATTTATATATAACTATAAGATTTTTGAGATTTATGATGTTGAACCTGCTATAATATTTATATAATGATGAAAATTAAAATGAAATTTATATTTAGATATTTTTAAATATAAAAGTGTGTGATAGTTTTTAAAGATGTAATAAGGAAATAGTATGACATAAATGGTAAGTGAGGAGTAACATTAATAATAAAAGTAACAATAATAATGTAAAGTTGGTTTGAATATGTAAAATTGAGAGAGTGACAGAATATAAGGGGGGTCTCCACCACACACATGCCATTCATGATCACTTGAGAATAAGAAAGGGCATTGGAGAAGTATCATTTTCATACTTTCTCATGGTGGACCTTCCCTTTACCTTTGGCTTTCTTCCATCTTAAAAACATCAAACGTCTACATCTTTCCAACTATTACACAAAAGAGAGCCACAGACCTCCCTTTAGAAAGTGTTTGATTTGATATCTTTTGTTTTTACCCACTTTTTCATCTACTTTTACTCCCCTTGCTTTCTTTTACAATTTCACAAATAGTTTTCTCTCACTTTTTGCAAATACAAAAGAAGCAACCTCTTTCCCACTCTATTGGAAGATAAAGACGCTTGCAAATTGTTGATATTTATTGACCAGAGTATAGCATGTAAATTCTCGATCTCATATTAGTTGTCCATCTTATTAAATAAAAAAAACATTAATTAAATTTTTCATATATTACCTTGTAATTAATTCTTTTTTAAAGTGGTCACATTTATTTGTAAAATTTTCAAGAAATTTTTTAAAGGATTAATTAGTAAAATTATCTTCTTATTTATTTATGATTTCATAATATGTATGTAAAAAAATAAAAATAATCAATTAATATAGGACAGAGGGACTCTCCTCAAATTTGATAAAATTCTTGCAAATTCAAATATATTTCAACAAGCTTTGTTACTCATTAATTTTTATTTTGTTAGCTTCTCATCCTGTGTTTTGGGTGACTAATTTGAATTCGCACGGAATAGTCGTTCCACTAAAGGGTTAAAGTGCCCCCTACAAACTGAATCATGTATATTAAGTATGAAGGTATACATATTACTCCATCACAGTCTCGATCTTTAGTGGTACTCACAAATAAATATATGAATATATTGTCAAATAAAAATCTTTCTTTTCAAAAGAAAGTCTAGTAGTGAAAAGCTAATGTCTTGATTGGAATATGAATTGATGTTGTGTAGTACGTGCATCCTCAATCGATGGTTCTCTTAGATCACAAAATTCGAAGGTAAACGTTGCTATCACAAAAGAAAAAGATGTACAAATTCCCAAGAGAAGATCATGGCCATAGGTTTTAATTCCTCCAAGTAACATCTATACAGAATTTAGAGGTAGAAATTAATATAGACATAAATGAAATTATTCTGCAACAATGCATCTCTTTGAATTTTATTTTTTTGTCATAATCAACTTTTATATATATATATATATATATAAATATAACTTTCGGATCTTGTTATATTTTAACTACCCCATGAAAAATGGCTAATATATATAGCTTGTTTAACCAAGAGTCTAAAAAACTAAAAGGGCATAATATATAAATATATCTTTTAATTTGGTTTCAGCTTCCATCTATGTTCTTCAACTTTGATTGTGCACAAGTAGACACTTAAACTTGTATTAAGTTGAACAAATAGATACATTCATCGTACATGGCGTCCTACATATATTATGTCATGTAGGACGTGTGTGCCTACTTATTCAATTTTATACAAGTTTAAGTGTCTACTTGTGCACACCCAAAATTAGAGGACATAGATGCCAACTGAAATCAAGTTAAAACGCATATTATGCCAAACTAAAAGTCTCCACTAAAAAGAAAGTGATTATATTAATGGAGAATTAAGGGTTTTGACCAAACTGATAAAAATAAGTGATTTTAACCTATAGCATAAGCAATTTTTTTTCTTTAGAGAAAAGATAGAAAAGTAGTTTTTTCTCAAAAATATTTTTTTTATTTTTTTCAAAAAGAAATTATTCGGTTAGCAAAAATTTATATCAATTAAATTACTTTAATTTTATCAATTATATCACATTCTATGACTAATCCGATAAAATGTGTTCTCTCTGTTTTGTAATTTTATTTTTATACTTTAATAATTTAATTGATGTTTAAAAGATAATTAAAGTCTCTCATAAATTTATATTTTTAAATTATCTCTTTGCTTATTTTTTTCTTCTTAATATCTCTAATTATTTAATTTAATGTGTTTTTAGTTTATCCCTTTACGGTACATTTTGGCTATTAAATTTTGTTTTTCATTTTTATCTTTTGAACAAGGGTGACGGGGCAAGGACCATTTTGTGCTATTTCATCGACTTTGTTTTGCACTTTATTAAGAGTACTGTTTTTGTTCAAAAAATATTTTTTTTTAAAAAAATTACGGTTTGTATAGATAATTTATGAATTTTTATAATGAAAATATTTCTCTCACTTGTAACTTGATGGGATCCTTATTAAAGCTGTTTTACCTCTTGTATCTTAATATAATTTGTCATAAGTTATAATTTGCTAATGACCCTAATAAGTACATTATGTTTGAATTGAAGAGGTGTAATTGGCTTAGCGTATTTCAAAATTTAGCTTTCTTGTTTATGTTTTTCTCATTTTGGCTCAATAGAATTTGATCAAGAACTCGACCAAATCGTATAAAACTATTTTGGTTTGATTATCGTGTTATCTTATATAAAAAATCCTTGTACATCAAATTGAATTAGCCAAAAATGGATCAAACTGACTAAATGTGTTCCCTAATTAATTTGATGTCCATCACTAGCGATAAGTTTGTATTAAAAATTGTGGCACCCACAATCTTCAAATTCTGGATCCACCTCCAATTTAACCTAACATTTTTCTTTTTAAGTCAAGCAATTAAATTTATAAAATTGAGGTCACATGCAATATAATCGAATTACATTTGGTTAATTCTTCGATGAGGTAAAGATAATAAAAATAATATAATAATGATAACAAAGTAAATAATCAATTTGAAACAAAAAATAAAGAGATGAAGTATTTTTTATTGATTGGTCTGGATTGATCGAGACCTAACAGTAGTAGTGAACACTAGATTAACGGTGTTTTTACAAGAGTTTTTTTGTATATTAATGGGTATTTTTTTATGTTGCCACCTAGTATATAAAAGAACCAAGTTTTTCAGTTGCTTAACCAGAAGTAAAGTGCGGAATGTAATCAATCTAAGAATTTATCATCTAAAATTCCTCGGTTAAGGGAGTAAAAAATCATGATTTACCTCTGTATGATTTGCCTTAAATCTCTACTAAACAAATGCAATTTAAAGTTACAATTTTATAACCAAAGGGGTAACTTTAGCACCTTTCCCTTTCTAGTTGCAATTGCCCCTTTCAAGATTCTACCCTAATCTTGAAAGTTTTTTAGAACTAAAAAAAATAAACATTAGCTATTACAAATCGTCTATAATATTAAATAGGTTACAATTTAACAACGATCAACTGAGTAACTTGAGAACTAAATCAATAGCTTTCTAAGAATAGGTTCTCTTTATTGACAGTTATTCTCACAAAACACTCTTCACAATGATAACTATTTGTTGAGAATAAATCTCGATATGTACAAATGACTTCCACTTTAGTAAAATTAATATGGAAATTTATAATAGAAATAATGGTCAAAATCCTCTTATATTCTTTCTCTAAAACCAAGTAGAACTTGTTCAAGAAATTCAATCCTAATTATATTTGTTTTCCGTATTCGTTTCAATTGCTGCATTGTTTCTCCTAATTCTAAAGATTTTTTCAGATGTGGAAATGTGTTATTATTTATATATGGAGTTCTTGTTCCTTGATTCATGAATTTAACTGTAAAATAAATTCTTTAAGAAGTCCTTCTTGCACTTTGAATATGTTTCATATTAGTTGATCATCATTTATATTCAGTTTTCTACGAAGAATCTGGTTTCTCATTTCGTGCATAGAACCTCTGTAGTCTAGCTCTTCTAGTTTCCATTAATAAGAGTTTGGTTATTTTCACTTACTCTTAAATTACCACTAAATTTGAGCTTCACAAAATATATGATCCAGGTAAGGAATCTACAAACTATAGATGGATCCATGCTGCAATATAGAACTATCGATTCAACTTAACCCTTGGACACATGTGTGAGACTCTCCACAAGCCGTGTTTGGAACTAAAGTTCCATTTAGGAGCATAGATGGTCTCATATATGGAGGAAGAATATTAAAATCTAGACACCACTTATTATTCCTACTTTATGAAACTTCTCACACCTTTCCCTCTTTTTTTTTAATCACAGTAGAATTGGCCCCTCTCATTCTATAACACTTTCTGAATTCTATGTTAAGGATCCTACCTTCTCTATCAGAATATGAAGATTTAGGGTGCCCTGTGTATCAAAACATCTTAAAAACAAAGAGAATTTGGGAACTTTTCTGGATTGCTCAAAATTGTGAATGAATCTGTACATTACAATGTATTTATACTTGTATAAAAAATAACTGCTCCTTAACTTACCTTGCATCACACATGCACTAACTAACGAAAAGAATCTTCTACAAGAAATTATTATCTAGCTACTAACTTCATGACAATTGTACATAACATAACTACTTTGACAGCTCAGCTCAGCTCACTGACTTCAGCTCTCTTCCTCTATATGTTCAATTCCCCCCTTCAAGCTAGGTGGTATGAAGATGTTCTTCATCCCTAGCTTGGACACCAAATGAAAATGTTGCAGCTTACTCAAACCTTTAGTAAGTATATCTGTAGGTTGCTCAATAGAAGACAAGTGCAAAGTATGAACCAGACCACTTTGTATTTTCTCCCTAATTAAATGGCAGTCTATGTCAATATGCTTTATTCTCTCATGGAACACAGGATTTGCTGCTATTTGTAGAGCAGCCTTGCTGTCACAGCACAACTTCACTGGCAGCTCTATCTCAACACCTAATTCTTTGAATAATCCAATTAACCAAACAACCTCAACTGTTGTGGATGCCAGACTTCTATACTTAGCTTTTGCTAAACTCCTAGAGACTGTAGGTTGTTTATTTAACTTCTAAGAAATCAATTAATCACCAAACATAATTAGGCATCCAGTGATGGATTTTTCGTTATTGATGCAGGACCCCCAATCAGCATCACAAAACCCCTGAATATTGTTGGATTGCCTAACAGACATCAAGACTCCAAAACTAGGTGATTGTTTTACATATCTTACAACTCTAAGAGCTGCTTCCATGTGATTTGTCTTAGGAGCATGCATAAATTGACTTAAATTTTGTACATCAAAGGCAATATCAGGCCTAGTAATTGTGAGGTAACACAATCTTCCAATAAGTCTTTGATAACCACCTGGATCCAATAGAATATTACCATGATTAAGCTTGAAATGATCATCATAGTCTGATGTGGTTAATTTCTTATTTACCTCTACTGGTGTACCACTTGGCTTTGATCCACTCCTTCCAGAATCTGATATGAGTTCCATAGCATATTTCCTTTGGTGCATAAGTATTCCTTCTGAACTTCTTGCAAACTCTATACCAAGGAAATATCTGAGATCTCCTAAGTCTTTGATTTTGAAGTTACTTTTCAATACATGTTTAGCACTATCTATCAGCTTCTTGCTACTTCCTGTAATTAACAAGTGATCTATTATAAGTTATCTACATAGATCAGTACTATCACAATCCCTTATATTGTCTTGTTAGTCATCAATGAGTAATCCAAGTGGCTCTAATGAAACCCTGCTGCAAGCAATTCAGTTGTAAGTTTAACATTCCACTGCCTGGATGCCTGCTTTAGGCCATAGAGTGATTTAAGTAGTCTGCAAACCTTGGGTCCTTCACTTGTATCACTGTTGAACTTCCTCCTGTAAATCTCCTTTAAGAAGGCATTATCTACATCCATTTGTTGTATACTCCATCCATTTGCAGCAGCCAAGGAAATCACAGTTCTCACTGCAACCATCTTGACAACTGGACAAAAGGTCTGTTGATAGTGAACACCCTCTTTCTTATTGTAGCCTTTTGCTACCAATCTGGCCTTGAACCTTTATATATCACCATCAGCCTTGTACTTTATATTGAAGACCCATTCACAACCAATGGCCTTCTTGCTAGGTGGCAAATAAACTACCTTCCAAGTCCTTCCAAGTCCCAGTACTTTCTAAAGCATTGATCTCAGATTTCATTGCTTCAACCCATCTTGTATCCAATATAGCATGTTCATAAGATTGTGTCTCAGTTTCAGCATATATTTGAGCTATAAATTTCTAATAGGGGACAACCAAGTTAGCATAAGTAACATTATCTCCAATAGGATATAGACAAATGTGTGCAGATTTTGAGCTTTTCTTGGTGATGAGATCCTTCTGCCAGATAGGCAGTCTACTAATTCTTGCTGAAGGTCTCCTTACCAGTGGTTGTTCAACTTGATTAACTGAGCTTGTATCCTCAACAAGTGGTTCAGTTGTACTTGAAACAAGATGTGATGCACCCTCATTATCTTTAGAGGAGGAATCCACTGGTGGAGGCATTGCTACTGGGACCTCCTCATCAATTAAAATAGGATAGTTTTGGGTAGGCCGAGGCCCAGTCGCAATCAAGTTCTACTATTCTTAGAGGCTTTCATACTAGTGTGTTGGATTGTATAACCCCGTTATTGGTCATGTCGGTCTTGTTTGTTAGTTGGTTGATGTTTGACATTTGTGTGATGTATTGTCTTGATATAAACTTGTCTTGAGCTTCTGTATTGATATCATAGTGGCTTTGACGACTCATATAACATTTGTGTTTCCTAGATATCATGGTGGCCTCGACGACCCAGACATGACTTGTGTGCTAGCTAACTATTTATATATATAAATTGTTGGGAGTAGTTGTTTCCTTTGTAGAGATGTTGGAAGGGGCCTTGCCGGCCAAGGACTTATATTTAAGACGAGATATACCTGTTTGTTTTGTTAACTGTGTGTGGCTACTATATGCTATTAGAAAATGGTTCAACAGGGTTGACTCAAGCCTAAGTTTTTGCATTAGGTATTAGTTATTCCCCTTGAGTTTGGGGAATGACATTTAGTGTCATTAATGGTAGATAATTCATTAAGTAACAAACTCATTAATGGAGAAGAATTCATCAATGAAATCATTGGATAACAGATTCATTAATGAAGAAGACTCATTTATTGAAATGTTTTCAAACAACAATCGGATTTCTCATGTCAACATTGTTAAATTCTAGCTTCAATAGAGAACATCAAGCTCTGCATTTCTGCTAGTGTTCAGAACTCTGGTGAAAGTCAAAGAGGATGATGACAGTCATAAAAGGTATCCTCATTGATCGAAAAAAATCAATTCATCAAAGTCAAAGAATAAGAAGAATGAATAATGAAAGAGAAAAAGAAAAGAAAAAAAAGTAGAATAAAGAAAAAATATTTTAAAAAATATAATATTACGTGGCGGGGTGCGTGCAACTTTTTGATACAAATTTGGGTGTGGGATTTTAACGGGGTATATATCACTTTTAAAATGTTCGGGGGGGGGGGGGTTTGGTTGTAGAATTAAGAGAAACTTACATAAATCCCCATAGTTTAGGATCTAATTACTTAGATACACTCTAGTTTTCCATATTGCATATCTAACCAGATTTTGGTGCATCCAGATGTGTTCAAATACGTCCAGATACATGTATCTCAAGATACATAAGGTCAAAATTATATGTAATTTGT
>JAJONR010008252.1:0-47797 GCA_029582245.1 Solanum etuberosum
TGTTTTCTCTGATTCTAGCGTTTGTATTCTCTGTCTACTCTTATTCAAGGATTCTGGTGTTTGTTTTCTCTGATTCTAGCGTTTGTATTCTCTGTCTACTCTTATTCAAGGATTCTGGTGTTTGTTTTCTCTGATTCTAGCGTTTGTATTCTCTGTCTACTCTTATTCAAGGATTCTGGTGTTTGTTTTCTCTGATTCTAGCGTTTGTATTCTCTGTCTACTCTTATTCAAGGATTCTGGTGTTTGTTTTCTCTGATTCTAGCGTTTGTATTCTCTGTCTACTCTTATTCAAGGATTCTGGTGTTTGTTTTCTCTGATTCTAGCGTTTGTATTCTCTGTCTACTCTTATTCAAGGATTCTGGTGTTTGTTTTCTCTGATTCTAGCGTTTGTATTCTCTGTCTACTCTTATTCAAGGATTCTGGTGTTTGTTTTCTCTGATTCTAGCGTTTGTATTCTCTGTCTACTCTTATTCAAGGATTCTGGTGTTTGTTTTCTCTGATTCTAGCGTTTGTATTCTCTGTCTACTCTTATTCAAGGATTCTGGTGTTTGTTTTCTCTGATTCTAGCGTTTGTATTCTCTATTTTTCTTCTAAATTTCTGTGTATTTTGAATCTGCATCCATGGAGGAAAATACTTCTGTAACTGCAATAACGATCGACTATCACTATCCTTTGTACTTATATCCATCAGATGCTCCTGGTTCATTGTCGATTGGGATTATGTTGACAAGATCTGATAACTACACTTTATGGAGTAGAGTTGTGAAGCTTGCTTTGTTAGGAAGGAATAAACTGGGTTTCATTGATGGCTCAGTGAAGAGGAATCAATACACAGGCAATTTGGCAAAATTGTGAGACAAATGCAATGCAATTGTAGTTTCATAGCTCATGTGCAATGTAAGTAAGGATTTACTCAGTGGAGTTTTGTTTTGTTCAAACAACAATTTGATTTGGGAAGTTCTGAATGAGAGGTTTGATAAAATCAATAGTTCTAGAACTTTTCAATTGCATAAGGAAATCTTCACTTCTGTTCAAGAAATTTCTTCAGTTTCTGCATATTACTCTAGGCTTAAGGATTTATGGGATGAGTATGATTCAATTATGCCCCATCCCTCATGTGATTGTCCTAAGTCTAGGGAATTCATTGAGCATCTGCAATATCAAAAGAATTCTACAGTTTCTAATGGGATTAAGTGATAACTATAGTCAAGCTAGGAGCCAAATTTTACTAATGCCTCAGGTTCCTACTGTTAATCAAGTTTATGCCATGGTGAACCAAGATGAAAGTCAGAGGATTGTTGCAGGGAATAGTCGGATGATGTCTTCCAATCCTACTGCTATGTATACTTCTAGGTCTGGTGATGATAATCACAAACAAATGAGAGGTTTGAATGAAAATTCCTTTTGTGATTTTTGCCACATGAAAGGGCATATCAAGGCTGATTGTAACAAACGAAAGAAATGTGATTTTTGCCATCTCACTGGTCATGTGAAGAGAGACCGCTACATGTTGATTGGATATCCAGCTGATTATAAAGGAAAGAGAAGGACTAATTTGGCAACTAATTTTATGACAGGTAGCAATCATCCATTTGTTGCTAACACCGCAGGTACACAAGACTACTATACAGGTAGCAATAGCAATCACCAACATCAGATGATAATGCCTTTCCCACAATAAGGAGGTTTCTCTCAATACTATCATCATCAACACAGACATGATCCCTATCCTCCTGTCATACAACAACAACAGCAACATCAAGCTACAATGGACTCACCTATGTTTGCCTTAAACAATACTACTGTTGTTGGAAGTAATTGTGCTAATGGAAATGCTCACATGGAAGGTAATTATCTTTCACAACAGGATGAATCTGTTAATTGGATAGTGGATACAGGTGCTTCTAATCACATGATCAGTGACCACACACACTTACTAGCTAAGGGATTGATAGAGAATGCAGGACAAGTGCAACTACCTACAGGAGATTCAGCTAGAGTCTCACATGTAGGGAACTGTGATTTAGGAGGAGGTGATACTCTCACTAATGTCTTGTGTGTGCCAACTTTCAAGTTTAATCTTATGTCAGTCTCTAAATTGACTAAGGACTTGAATGGTTGTGCCATTTTTTCCCCAAACTATTGTGTTTTTCAGGACCTTTCATCTGGAATAGTGAAGGGGATTGGTAGAGAAAGGGAAAGACTAGACACTATGCAGTCACAACTAAAGACCAAGCAGCCAGGATCTGATATATGTTTGGCAACATCACTTGATGTAGATGTTATCACTTGGCACCAGAGGATGTGTCATATTCCTACGAATGTTCTTAAAAGAATACCTATGTTTCATAATAAGTCTTTTACTTTGAATAAATGTGAAGTATGTCCACTAGCTAGGCAGACAAGACTACGATTCCCACATAGTGTGAGTAGATCAACTGTTGTTTTTCAATTGTTACATGTAGATGTATGAGGGCCTTATAAATGGAAAACTTTTGATGGAAATCAATATTTTTTAACAATTGTTGATGATTTCTCCAGATGGACTTGGGTTTTCTTGATAAGACTTAAGTCTGATGTTATTATGCTGTTGAGAAATTTCTTCATTGAAGTAGAAACACAGTTTGGTGTGAAGGTTCAAAAACTGATGTATGATAATGGATGAGAGTTCTTTAGTCATGAATGCAAAAAATTATTTAAATCTTGTGGTATTTTTCATGAAAGTTCCTGTCCATACACACCCCAACAGAATGATGTGGTAGAAAGAAGACATAGACACATTCTTGAGACAGCTAGAGCAATCAAATTCCAAGGTAATCTACCTAATAGGTTCTGGGGTCCATGCATTGAATCAGTTGTATATGTTCTAAATAGGGTACCCTCCACTGTTTTGAATGGGAAGACTCTTTTTGAGTTATTGTATAATAAGGTTCCTTCCTTAATGCACTTAAAAGTCATTGGATTCCTGTGCTTTGCCACCAATCTTGCTCAGAGGGACAAGTTTGGTCCTAGACCTCATATATGACACAAGGACTATGTGGTAAAAACAGGTTCTAGTAAATGTCTTTATTCTATTGCTGACAACATTACATACACTAACCTCTCCACGAAGTACCAGAGTTTTGTATCCAAATTCTCTAAAGAAACTGAGCATGCTAGTTATTCGCAAGTTGCTACAAATAAGAGATGGATTCTTGTTATGAAGGCTGAATACAGGCCATGGAGGATAACAACACTTGGGAACTTGTCACACTTCCTAAAGGGAAGAAAGCTATATGATGTAGGTGGGTATACAAGATAAAATACAAAGCTAATGGTGAAGTGGAAAGATTGAAGGCTAGATTGGTAGCAAAAGGGTACAGTCAGAAGGAGGGGTTAGATTATCAGAAAACTTTCTCTTCGGTAGTTAAAATGACTAATGTCAGGGTTGTTATCTCAGTGGCAGCATCCAAAGGTTGGAGGTTGTACCAAATGGATGTGTACAATGCTTTCCTACAGGGTGATCTCTATGAGGAAGTGTATATTACTATCCCAGAAGGTTTTTCTAATAATAAAAAAAGTGTTGGTCAGGTGTGCAGACTCTTGAAGTCCTTGTATGATTTAAAGCAAGCATCCAGGAAGTGGAACATTAAATTTACCACATTTTTTACTTCCTCAGGGTTCCATCAGAGTACTATAGATTATTCCTTGTTTACAAAGAAGGAATGTGAAAAATTTGCTATAGTTTTGGTGTATGTGGATGATTTGTTACTTACAGGGAATGACCCCTTAATGATACAGCATACCAAGGATATATTACATACAACTTTTAAGATCAAAGACCTGGGAGAACTTAGATATTTTCTGGGCATTGAGTTTGCCAGAAATAATGATGGGATATTGATGCATCAAAGAAAGTACTCATTGGAACTAGTGGCAGACATGGGCCTTGCAGGTGCTAAGCCTGTTACTACTCCTATGGATCAAAATCAGAAGCTCACTACTGTAGAATTTGATCAGTACATAACTTTAAATTCTGAGGACACATCACTGAAAGATCCTGCCATCTATCAAAAACTGATATAAAGACTGCTCTATTTCACCACAATAAGGCCAGACATTGCATTTGTTGTGCAAAGTCTAAGCCAGTTTATGCATTCTCCAAAGAAATCTCATATGGATGCAGCCATGAGGTTGGTTAAATATGTGAAGCATGCACCAGGTTTAGGAATATTAATGTCTACTGATGGTGATAACTTATGAAAGTATATTGTGATGCAGACTGGGGTGCCTGCATCAATAGCAGAAGGTTCATTAGTGGTTATTTGGTGCATCATGGAAATTCACCCATTTCTTGGAAATAAAAAAAACAAGCCACAATGTCAAGGAGCTCAGCAGAGGCAGAGTACAGAGCAATGGCTGCAGCAGTCTCTGAAGTGACATGGATGACAGGGCTGTTTAAGAAACTAGGTGTGGACATTAAGGTTCCTGTTTCATTGTTTTCTGACAACAAATCAGCTCTACAAATAGTTGTTAATCCTGTCTTCCATGAAAGGACCAAACATATAGATATAGATTGTCATTTTACTAGGAAAAAGATACAATAAGTCCTAATTGTCACCGCATATTTGCCTACCACAGAACAGCCTGCTGATTTGTTTACTAAAGGACTTGGTAGTGGATTGCATACACATTTAATGTCCAAGTTAGGAATGAAGAATATCTTCATAGCTCCTAACTTGAGGGAAAGTGTGAAGGAGCTCAGAAAATGTGTTGACGTACACTAGCATTCAATGTTAGTTAGTTAAAAGTTGTTGATAAGTTAGCTAGAATTAAGCTGTTAGATAATTAGTTAGATTTGTCAGAGTTAGTTAAAACGGTCACATGTGGATGTATATATACAACAATGTGTACTCAGATTCATTATCAATGAAAATCATTCTTTCTTTCTTCAATTCCTCCTTTCATCATGAAAGCATCAGTTCATAGTTCTTCAATAACTTGACAATTACAAATATTATTTTATTCATATAATTATTTTTTTATACAGAAGATCAGTAAAATGCAACCTGAAAGATCTTAATAAAAAATGGAAAATTATGCGGTTAAGCAAAGTTATACTACTTAATTACTCATCATAGCTATAGTTTGTTATAATTACCACTCGCGACTAACATTGACCATTAATTACGTGGGCTGACTTCGAGTTTGTATAATTAGTCACGTTTGTATATATGTATAATTCACCACATTTGTATAATTCGCAACTAACAATTCTTTGTTTGATTTGTATTGGTATACGATGGTTTGTATTTGTATATGACGATGATTTCCTTTGGTTTTTCAGTTTTGTCATCATATACATTCAATCTTTTTGTGTATAACTTTTTTAAGTTTGTATAAACGTGTAGTTTTTGGATTTTGTATAATATAATTTATATAATGTAATTTGTATAATATATTTTGTATAATTGTTTAAAGTTCATATGTTTATGTTTGTATCAATTCGTTATTTTGAGTTTTATTATATTTGTATAATTTCAGACTTTATATTACTCAATTATACAAAAAACACGCAAATTATACAAACGTACCTGCGAATTATACAAACGAGATGCGAATTATACAAATTATTATCCTCTCTCGCTTGCCTCTCTCCTCCCTCTCCCAATCTCGCTCGCCTCTCTCCTCCCTCTCCCAATCTCTCTCGTCAGAATATACAAATACATATGTATAATATATAATTATTTAACCAATATACATATACAATTCACCTCTCTCCCACTCTCTGCCCTCTCTCGCTCGCCTCTCTCCTCCCTCTCCCAGTCTCGCTCGCCACTCTCCTCCCTATAACATGTAGCTATGAATCGTAATTATCAAATTATAGCTATGGAGCGTAATTAAGCTATTTTTGAATGACTGTATGCGAAAGTTCCTAAAAAAAAATAGTACCCAAATCTTTACAAGGACATCTTCTATTATAACGGTAAGTGGGCCGCACAGACCACAAATTATGCGTTGTGTCAGCCTAACAATCTAACCCACCATATTTAGCCCAATTGTGCTAAATTTTCCCGATTTGGTCCAGTTGTTACATAATTTTTAAAGAAAAAATTACTTGGATGAGTACTTTCAATAAATAATTACTGATTTTAGCGATACATTTGAATTATTATCATTTATAACAATACATAGCAATATTATGATAAATCTATCATGTATTAAAATGAATTATGTATGTAATCAAGACATACCAATTTCCATAAATAAATGACGTCTCATATTTTTCTCTTTTAAAATACCCTCTCTACTCGTTTTCTTCGCACAAATTGGAGCTTTCGATTGTCATTTCTTCATTCTTCAATTTCTATATAAGGCGTTTTTGGTGTGGTTTCTCAGCATTAAATGTCTATTGCGTTAGGGTCGGGTTTGGAGCGTGACATGCTAGCCACAACAATGTTGCCATGACACGTTTTTTTTTTTTTTGATATTGTTTTCATTTTGTTTAGAATCAATGTTGTAGTATTTTATTTTATTTTTTAACAATTTGAAAGTAATTTGATAATTATTCAAAGAAAATGAGAAGTTTTGGAGACCAACGTTTAAAATTCTTGTCGTTCAAAAGCTCAAGCGTTGATAAATTGAGAAGACTTTGTTCAATGAAATAGTTATTTAATCAATATTGTAGGTATTTTTGGAACAATTCTATTGGAAATAACACTTACTAAAAAATGGCTTATTGATCTTGTTATTTTTATAGTTTTCTTTTAAATTTATTAAGTAGTACTCCTTCCGTTTGTCATGTTGCACTTTTTGAGAGTTAATTTGATTAACTTTCAAAGCCAAATTAGATTACATTTATTCAATATTTTAAAATAAAAATTAAATATTCAAAATATATTATAAACCGCAACTTTTTTCATATCAATATGATGAAAAAATATATATTAAAATGTTAATCAAAGTT
Organism: Solanum etuberosum; assembly: GCA_029582245.1. Classification (NCBI taxonomy): domain Eukaryota; kingdom Viridiplantae; phylum Streptophyta; class Magnoliopsida; order Solanales; family Solanaceae; genus Solanum; species Solanum etuberosum. Next base: position 6,947 of record JAJONR010008252.1, read on the forward strand.
AGATATCATTTGACTTTTAAAAGAAAATTATGAAAAGTAAAGCTTAACTCACCAACCATTCGGTCACTGAAATTAACACTTAAAAAGTTACTCAATGGTCATTTTGGAAGTCAATGGTTTAGGTGACTTCTATTAAAGTCATTTATAGGCCTAACAACTCTAAAACAATCTAGGTTTTAATGCATTGAATTTCAATAGGATTTTATTCATTAAAGTTGATTAATAAAATGGAATCATTAAATGTTTGATGAACAACTTTAAAATTATAATAAATGAATTTGAATTTTAAAGAAAGGAACAATTCTTTTATCAAGTTTGGCTTAAATGGGGAAAAGTTCTAAAAGAGAATGGCTAATCTAGAAAGAGTTGCAAATCATCCATCTACAGCACCGATCAACATAAGCAAAATGATCCATTTGTCATTTGTGCGAGAAGAATTAGGCCCCCTTTTTTTTCCATCACCGACGTTTACTTTGGACTTCGACTAATTCAGATCGCGTCACGTAAAGTTCATAAAAAAAAAAGCCCTTTGAAAAAATTATTTAAATACACATCTTAGTTTAGAGAAAATGATATAAATAGTCTCTTAACTATAGGAGTAGGTCTAAAATGGTCCCTTAACTATACACTTAACAGATTTAGTTCTTTAACTATTCAAAAACTTATCAGCTTTGGTCACTTAACTATACACTTACCGGTTTTAGTCTCTTAACTATAAACTAACCGATTTTAGTCCTTAAAGTATTCAAAAACTTATCAGGTTTGGTCTTTGTCCATTTACTTTAATACAAATAGCTTAGGTTTATATTAACGGAAATCTTTGTGAAATTAAATTTTTAACCCATTTTTTAAGTTGTTTCTCTATCCCGCCCCTTTTTTCTTCAAACTACTCTTATGAAAAGAATAATAATGTCAACAATTCAAAATAAAATTAATGAGGAAAGAAGATATAAGTCCTAATTTTATTCAATGGAGAATAAAATTAAGCATATAATTGTTGTTAATGACTTGAATCCGCACTTGAATATGCTAATTAGTGCGGATTTTATTTAATTAACTCAAATTTCTTTGCGTAAAATAAAATGAATAGAATAATAAAATTGATCTATTTAAAATAAATTAAAAAAATTACAAATCTACCATTTTATAAATTTCAATTTCTGAAAAATTAAACAAATTCCGTTCAATGAAGTCGTTGGAGTACAAACTTTGGATTTAACGAGTCATAGTTTTTTTCTTTTTATAATAAAGTTTAGCATATTTAAGTCATTAGTAGCAATAATATGCTTCATTTTATCCTCTGCTGAATAAAATTATGATTTATATTTTCTTTTCCCGTGAATTTTATTTTAAATCGTTTAGGTTAAGGTTCTTCGCATAAGGTTAATTTGAAGAAAAAGTAGCAGAGAGATAGAAACAACAGAAAAAATTGCTAAATGATTTAATTTCTCGAGGCATGGATTCCGTTAATATAAACCTAAGCTATTTGTATTAAAAACTGGACAAAGACCAAACCTGATAAGTTTTTGAATACTTAAAGGACTAATATCGGTAAGTTTATAGTTAAAGGACTAAAATCAGTAAGTGTATAGTTAAGGGACCAAAGCTGATAAGTTTTTGAATAGTTAAAGGACTAAATCTGTTAAGGGACCATTTTAGACCTACTCATATAGTTAAGAGACTATTTATGTCATTTTCTCTCTTAGTTTACTATAATCTCTAAAATTTCCTACCATTCAAAAAACATTCAAAAATCTCCCTCTCGGATACATCCTTCCCCTTTCTGATACATCTCTCTCCTATGTATCCAGATGTCCTGCCCCTCTCTGGTACATCCCTCCCCTCTCAGATACATCTCTCCCCTATGTATCCGGAAGTCCAATAATGTATCTGGAAGTCTAGTGATGTATCCAGAATCAATAAACTTTAAGGGATTCTTGTAATTTGGAAAATAGTAAGGAAATAAAGTAATTAGCTCTTAATACTATGAAATTGATGTAAATCATACATATACTTTTTTATATATATTTAAGGTCCAAAATTCAATTTTTTTGGAGTAATTATATTCATTCCACGACAATTCAAGACGGTGGAAATAGGGTCCATAGGTGTAAGGTTGATAATTAAAATGTGGCCTACTTTTTGAATTATATGCTGACATTAAGAAAGCAATGATTCAAGTGACGACAAGGTTGTTTACCCCTCCCTATTACATTGCAATGTCCGGACACCCCTTTGTAGCGGACGCTCCTCCTACATACTTCCCTCTATATATAATTTATTCTCTTATAATATGTCAGACATGTCTCTCTTTGTTTCTGTTATATTTTTCTTTTTTTAAGTTTTTTAAATGGTGTGAGTCTGACTAATTCAGATTCGCGTATTAAATAACTCATTTTTAAGGGTAACGCTTTCAATATATATTTTTCTTCATACTCAGGCTCGAACAAGCTATCTCTAATTAACGATAAAAAGATCTCAATAATTTCATCACAATCCATGTTGATATTTGTTTCTGTACTATTATTATCATTATTATTTCCCTCTACTAGTTTCTATCCAATATACTCTCTTTAATTTTTCAAATTAGTCTGAGCCTACTGGGCATCAACTCTCAAATTTCAAAATGCAAGTAAAGATGGATCTTGCAACGTTTCTATTTTTTGTTTTTTTCTTAATTTTTTGGATTAATTAATAGGGGAAGGAAACAAAATATTTCCTACTTGATAAATAGGCTTTAAAAAATAATATTAAAAAAGGTTGATCACTGAAATATCTTTTTTTTAAAATTATTATTATAAGCTTGAAAAATATAGCAAGTGATACGCCACTATCAATTAAACAATTTGTAGTATTTAATGGGTAATAAATATTAGTTACGAAGTTTCATCGTTTTTTCCATAGGCGGATTTTGCAATAATCACTCATGTAATTGTTGGATTTCTCATGAAACAAGAAATTTTCACTGTCCACAGCCTATATATATTCTGAAAAATACATAATATTTTCTCTTTATGAATCCTAATGGCCATATCATATAGTAAAAAAACATATTTACACTCGTAATAGTATATTTATATGTTTTACTATATAGGATTTGGGGAAGGACAAACTAATAATAAGCGACTCCACAACTATTTCCAATAAATTGACAGTGTAAAATTATACTCCTTACCTATGATGGGTGGTTGAGTTGTTGTAACACACCATATCCGTAAGAAAGTTTAGAGATTGATTTTTCATGTCAACGTCTTTTTAATTGAATTTGTCACGCTAAATTTATAATGCAATTTGTGTATCATGTATAATTTGTGAGCTTTTACACGTGAGAGAGTGTATTTCATTTGCTCATAAAGAGTACCGACTTCAAATTTTTCTGAGGATTCCAAAAAATAAATAAATGACACTCATCATTACTCTATAACTTAATTAAAATCATATTGAAATAGTAGAAAATTTTCCTCCTTTCAAAATAAGTGATAACTTTAGCTTGAGCATATTCCTTAAGAAATTATTCATTCCTAAAAAGTAAGACGTATAAATACCTTTAAAAAATATAAGTTATTATAAATAGTTTCTTGGTTAGATAATTTTTTTAATTTAAATAAAGATAAATTTGAAAAAGCATCATTAATGCATTCTTAATAATGTGAAGTATCACGTATTTTAAAAAAAATAATTAAAAAGCTAACCCCCCCACCCCCTATATTTTAAAACGATGAAAGTAATTGAATATATATATATAGATTCTCTTTTGAAATGTACCCTATTGTTTAGACACGTAATTTTTTTTAATAAGCTACTGTTTAGCGGTACAGTTTGGAAAGATTCACGTACAAGCTTCAACTTAAAGTTTCATATTGAATTATGATTACTTTCACATATTCCAACAAAACAAACATCCCACAGTGTACATTTTACTCATAAAACGTTTGATTTTTTTTTAATTAATATTTTACTTAATAATTTTCAAAAAATGGAAACGTGAATGTAACGTAAGAAAAGATTTACTCTAACCGATGAATCATTTGTTTATAAAAGGAGTTGTACAACTAACAATTTTGTGATTTGAAAAGGGATTAATGGAGTATTACTTTTTAATCACATAGGCCTTATATTTCTTCATCGTAGAATTCTATCTTAGGACGGAAAAAATTAGGTGGCATGTATAAGTTAGCAACGTAAATTTCGAAAAGTCATAAGTAAAAAGACAATGATAAATATGTCAAAAGAGAGATATACATTTAACGTAGTTCGGTTAATCGACCTACATCCACGAAAGGAGATGATTGATGAGCAATACATTATATAAAAGAGAGTACACAATATCGAGAGAAATAGACTCACACAATTCACTCGAAATAAAAAGAGGTTCACACCATTATTGCTAATTCTATTCAGCAATATATTACCAAAAAATTTTATGTCCTATAAACTATTTAATAATGAATAGCTATGAAGTTTCAAGTTTGTAGTTGATATTTATTTATTTATTTGTGTAGTGATTGAAATGGACAAAGAAGATGGTCCATAGATAGCCAGACAAGAAGATCAATAGTAAAGACGTCAAATCTCATCCTCGTATATCGGTAGAATTGTGTAATTTGAATGTTATGTCAAATCTAAGATTAATATATCACATATATATATGAACAAAAAATATCCTAAGGTTCCAAATTAATTATTTATATATATACTACTGTTTTTAAGTCAAATAATTTCAAACTTTTTCCAGATTCAACGGATTATAGTATGAAATTTTGGAGCTTTGTGTCTGTTTCTATTTGAATTGAGCGCTTATCTTAGGACTTTTGGTAGCTTGTTCCAACCTAGATTAGGCTTTTATTATAAAGTTTTTGTATCAAGTACTACAAAAGAAGCACAAATTATTAAATTATGTGTTTTGACACTTTCTTCTAAAATATGATTATTATTCAATGTAAAAGTTTGTTTTCTCTTTCGCTTTATCGTAATCATAATTAATTAAGAAAAAACTAAAATCATGTATTTTCTTCTCGCGGCATAATTGATCAAGTTTGTTAATCTTTCTTTTAGAAAAAAAGTTGAAAGAAAAAAATGCTTATATAGTTTGAGTTGTCCCTTCAAAGACAATATACAACAAATGTATCAGTGGGATCTTATAAGTGAGGTACTCTAGAGGTGTACCGTGTACGTAGAGAGATTGTTTATGATCGATAGATCCTCGGTTTAGGAAAAATATTTTCAAAAATAGGTTAGACAAATACAAATGTAAAAGCTATGGTGAAAATACTGTAGAAAAAAATAAACAGATACTGATCGCAACAAAAAAAATTCAAGTAAGAGTAACAACATTAACGGTAATACGATTAAAGAATAAATATAGAATAACAATAATAATACAGATAAATAGACGAGAAAGCATAGTGCTCTAATAAGCTAGAACCATGCTCTCCTATATTGAAGGAAGAAATCACTTGACTACCTAACTATTAATTGTCTATCTTAATCATCGACCTTTATATTTTTTTTTAAACAATATTATATATATATATAATATATATAATTCAAGAGATAATTGTGGACACCTTACACTCTTATCCAATAGTACAAGAACATCGTATAGCACATGTTGAAGCTGCAGAGCTAATTATTCCTCAAAGGATTATAAATAGGTACCAGTAAAATTTTACACCAAAAACTGTTTATTCCAGATTTGTCATAAAAAAAACATGATAAAAAACATTTCAAATCAATATTGTTCTTCTGTGATGAATTTGGTACACATCGTTAAGTTGCTGCCCAAAAGGAGGATACAATGGAGAGTGGGCTAGTAATAGTATTTGTACTACGTACTTGCGTTTCATTAAGTGGGGTATATAGTATATAGTAATTTGTCATTAAAATATATGAACAATGCATATTGAATTTTGAAATCAATTTTATAATTTTAAAAATAAAATTGATATGTTTCAAAAACCATCTAAAAAGTATAGAAAATCTCAACTTCCATATTTTAAATCTTTTGATAATTACTTAAAAATTAGAGTCAAATAAACCTGACTTAACTCGCCGAATAATAAAACAGTGAACATCTTGAGGGGAACGTTTCCATAACCAACGAATGAAGCTTTTGTTTGTGCGGATCATATAATCCTATTAAATAGCAATAAGAAGGGCAGAATTAAGGATTACTCACGTCACGGACAACAGATCCGACGAGCTCAACTCCATTGAAAAGAGAGACTAGATCTTAACCTTAGATTCAAAGCCTGATGGTAGAGATTTCCTTAATCTTTCTTCTTGATGGTACGGTTTAAAGGAAGATCTAGAATGTTATCAAGGATTTTAAATTTATAGCTTCTGAATCACAAGTTTTTAATCAACTTGTTTATAAAAATTAGGTGAATTTTTTACTATGAATATAAAGTTTGAAATAAAACTATTATATTTTTTTGAATTCATAGTAACTTCCATCCGGAGGCAATTCTAAAAACATCCATGTACCACAAAAAAAAAAAAGTATTTAGTGAAAATTAATTCCTAAGAATCCTAAAGGCAATGGCGGAGCTAGAAATTTTATTAAAGGTGTCCAAAATTAATGGTGTGTGGCTGTCAAAATAAAACAAAAATATATTGTACTATTTGGCGTTCAAACCTAGAACTCTTTCATTCAATTGGACACACATATTACCACTACGCCAAAAGCATAGCTTATACCAAGAGTGTCCAACTTTAATATATATGCTTTAAATGTAGAATTTGACATATATATATACAACGTAATTTTCCGACACAGGAAACACCCGGGGATAGCTCTAGCTATGCCCCTGCCTATAGGTAAATAACTTAACAATTAATCAAATAATCTTTTTGTAGAATGTGTATCAACAAATAAAAATATACACATATAAAAAATATATATACATAAAATATCTAATTTTACGAAGAGATTACCTTGCAAATAAATTCGCACGGGCCTATTATTAACACTCCTCCATTCTATTTCAAGGCGGTGATAATTGGGAGGAGCGCATTTATGTAAGAAGTGTTGAAACACGTGGCTGTGGTCCTAAGTGGGCCTTTTGGAAATTTATTGGTAGAAGCCCAAAGAGGCCCAGAATAAGCCGCACACATCAGTGGGCCGTGGCCCATCATAGTGACAGGGACACTTTTGTCATTATAAAAGTTAGTAATTGTCGGGAATCTCACATGCAAACGTGTCAGCTTAATCTATATGTTCATAATTTACTATACATTTTGATGTGAGTAACGTGAGGAAAGTATTTATCTTCCTCTGATATTTTGATTAAATCAACTATTACTTCCATTCATTTTTAATTGTTATAATTTCCTTTTTAGAGTAAAATTATAAAAAAATTGAGTAATATTTTACGGTATATTTCTTCATCACATAAATATGCAAAATATTGAAATTTATAGTACTTTTCGTATAGTTTTTGAATATCTAAATTTTTAGTTTAAAATGTCGAATTGATATAATCTAATTTAACTTTGAAAGTTAGTCAAATTGACTTTCGAAAAGCACAACATGACAAATAAAAATGGATGGAGGGAGTAAAATTTAGCATTAATAATAAGAAAAAATAAAAAAGTATTCAAATGAATAAATATTCGTAAAAAAATATATATGCCTTACGTGTTGAAATAAAATTAACAAAAAATGACTTAGAACCCGTTTGGACGATTGACTTAAAAAAATAGCTTTTAAGTTAAAAATAAAAAGTCAAACTAAAATAGTTTTTAAGTCAAAAAAATAAAAATAGGGGAGACATACTTTTGGGTTTTGACTTATTTTAAGTCATTATTAATTTATTTCAAGTCATTTTTTACCTTGTCAAACACTTTCTTATTTATTTTAAGTCATTTTTTTACTTATTTTAAGTTATTTTTTACATTTCCCAAACATTTTCAGAAGTCAAAAACTAACTTAAAAGTAGGTTTGATTAATTTTTAAGCCAATCCAAACACCATCTAAATCATTATTCAGATTCAGGTGTGGATATCTTGCTCAATTTTAAGGAAATTCATGTTTTTGTTAAGTAGGTTTTTCTATTAATGAGATTATATTTGATCTTAATCACAATTACAAACATGTTATGCACGCCGATAATTATGTTTTCTCTTTGTTCCTTGACACAATTATTATGAATTTTATTCAACATGTATTTGCTTAGCAGAGAGCATTCATGGCAAATTCTACAAGTTGGAGTAAATTTTATATGATTATAATGAATATTACGTGGTTAATTATGAATAGCATTTTAATTATTTATTAATTCTCTTATTCAATTCGAAAAATTTAATAAGTAGTCCGTATCTCATGTCCCATAAGTTTTGGTCCCATTTCTTGAAATTAAACTTTTTTCAAAATAATATAGCATTAAATATCAAGTGTAGATAAGATAAGTAGGCTATTTTTTTCCCTCACTTTATGTAACTTACTAGAATTTATATTTATGAATATAATCAAAAATAAAAGTTTGTAATAAGGGTAGAAATTCAATTTTAAATTTATGAGATAGTTGCCAGAATTTCTTAGATTTATTTTGTTGAATATTCTGAAATGAACAGAGTATACTTGTTATCATACTGGCAAATTTTTACAACGTCACTATTTTGCAGAGTACTCGAAAAATACGCCCAAGTAGACGATGTATCATCCTTTGTCTATTTAAGGTTTGGAATTTGGATTATTATTCAAAGAAAATGATTTATAGAGTTTGAATTTTGACAATGATAGTGTAGATTTTTTACCTCACTAGATAAAAATGACAACCTACATTATTATAATAGGTAACTTTTAATAGTATGTCTCACATAAGTAACCTCAAAAATTATAAGAGACAAAATTCCCCTTCCCCACATAGCTATCCAATAATTAATAACTATTCATTGATAAGGATTATGATAGACTAATATAATTTGTTGTATTTTTTAATTAATATTCTGGACGATGCAAATTTGAATAATCAAAATCTCAATACAAATATAAACATCGCACAAAATCAAAAAAATATATCTGCTCCATCCCTTTCACAATTGAAGCGGAAGCAGGGCATATTTAGCTTTTGTTCAAATAATTTATTTATGTTAATAAATTCAGTAAATAGGTATATATAATAATTTGAATAAAAAATTTAGATATTTAAAAACTTATGAAAAATACTATAAATTGCAATTTTTTGTATATTAATATGATGAAAAAATACAAAGTTAAATGTTAGTCAAATTTTTTATAATTTAACTCTAAAAATGAAAACAGAAACAATTAAAAGTGAATAGAAGAAGTATTATGATAAACTATTTATACCATTCATTATTTCTGAGGTAACTTATAAAGTTCAAAATATAAATAAATAAAAGTGAACAAGCAAGTAGCATATGACATCCCCCATCTCTTTTCTCCTCTCGGCTCCTTCCCAGATGTAACAGAATATATTTTTTAGTACATCCAATTAGTTACAATGGAAGTGTGTGTTTATAAAATTATATTGATATCATACATCTTTCTTTCCCTCTAAAATTATTACTCCATTCATTTCAAGTTGCTTCTCTTACTTTTCGTTTTTAAAAGAAATCGCTCTTTAATTTCAATTTTTACATAATATGTTTATAATCACAAGATTAAAAGATACATTCTACATATTTTTAATGTGAAATCACATTCAAAAGTATTTTTTTACTTCCAACTTCGTATCAAGTCAAAATTAGACAAATAAATTAAAATGAAAAGAGTCTTATATACTCCCTTCATTTCATTTTAATACTCACTCCGTCTAACAATAGATGTCTACTATACTATTTTGGGATATCCAATAAGATTTGTTGACTTTATGAAATTAATGGATAATTTTTACAAATAAACTTAAAAATAGGAGGTCATTTAGCAGTGAGGGGTGTTAACCATGGTTAGGAGAAGAGGAGGGAATAAATAAACTACGTCATGATTTGAAAAAGAAGAGGGAGTTATACTCGTATTAGATTAGATGCAGATCCCCAATAAACCACATGACCTCGGGTATTTAAAACCCCACAAAGGCAAGTGAAGAATAGTGGCCATTGCCTCGTTATACCGCATATCTCTTCACCCAACACTACTAGAGAGAGAAAGAGAAAGAGAAACCTTTATTATTTCCATCTCTTCAAATTTCTATTCCCAAGAGTAGATGATAGAGTTAGTTTTCTGGTCTTTGGTCTTCTCCTGCTATTTTCTTGCTTGGGAGTGAGTGACTACTGCAAGTGTAAGCCCCCATTCAGTACAGAGATAAAAAGCAAATTTTTCTTCACCAAAATCAAAAGGTATACTCAAATCATCCCTTTCATGGATCCGCATTTTCCGCTTCTTGTTCTTCAGTAATGACTATCACTATACTAGTTTTGTCATTTTCATTCTTATTTGTTTGTAAAAAAAATTCTGTTACTTGTGCATCCAGCTTTTTGAAAAAAATGGGCAGAGAGTGGTTATACTGGAGCAGTGGCAGTGGTACTAGTAATAAATCCAGTACTCAAAGAGGAAGCAGAAGAAAAACAAAAGGAGAAGAAGTCATCAATAATATTACTATTAATGAAGAAGCTACACCTCCTCCTGGTGGCTGCATGTGTTTCCAAATCTTCGATTTACCCCATTTTCAAGTGGCTTTGAACCAACAATCTCGCTCTCTGAAGCAACATCATCATCCTTCTTTCTTTCAACAACACAAAGAACCTTCTCTCCTCAAAGGTAACTCTCAACAAAATCGCTGGAAATTTTACTCAGAATATATATTCATGCTTTTTTTATGTTTTCTGATAAAAGTTGGTTCACTAAATCTAGTCACTGAAATCACCCCAACTCTTTTCTCTAGTTTTTTTTTATTAATTTCAACTTTTATTGATAAATGCAGGAGTTGAAGCACCAAGAAACAGCTTGGAATTAGATGAGCCTGTTCCAGAACGGAAATCGGTATCAAGTTCATTGTCGTCTTCATCAACCATGAAAGTAGACGAACAAAATTTGAATATCCCGGTTAGTCTAATTGTAACCGTTACCTTCATTATCTTCTTTCAAATATTATTATAATAATAATATAATAAGCTTTTCACTTCCCAATGTTGTAGAGAGAGAGAGAAGATACTCTATTTATTTTTTTGTTTGGGGAGTGGGGGGGGGGGGGGGTAAGTATTCATGTTATTTGAAAGTTGAATATTATGAGTAAATTGAAAATAGAGATGGTTTGTGTATTTTATATTTCAGGTAGGTATTCAAATCAGAACAAGCTGTGATTCGAGATCACCGCGAGTGTCAACATCAGGATCAAGAACAAGGACAGATCATGATATATCATCAGAATGTAGCAGCAGCTCACCAGCGGGGACCAAGACCCCAACACTAGTAGCTAGGCTAATGGGCCTTGATCTCCTCCCTGAAAGCAATAACTCTCCTCGCATTTCAATTTCAAATAATTGCAATACAAAGTCACAGTCAAAGAATGTGTTGGTTAACAATAATAATCAGATGACCCACAACCAGTTGAGCAGTAAAAACAGAAGACGATTCAGTAGCTTTGAAAGTAGTGATATCACTACAGGTACTCTGTCACTACCAGAGACGCCGAGAATATCTTTAGCCAGAAGGTCAGATGTAGATCATCATCAGCGCCACCAGCATCACAGGTTATCTCTTCAAATTAATAAAGAGAACATGGGTGACACATTTGAATTTTCAGATTCTTCTTCTACTGCCAGTGTCGGTAGGAAAATGGCGAGGAACAATAGGAGGAGTTTTTATCAACAAGAGAATGATAATCAAACGAGAAGTCCAGGGTACTATGCTAGGCAGATTGTGAAGCAAGTGAAAGAAAGCGTCAGTAGAAAAGTTGGTCATGACATTACCAACACTAGTAGTATCAGGAGGAAAGATGATCAATTAGCTGCTAAATATGATCAAGTTGTGTTGCTCAAACCAAAAAAATCATCAACTGTAAATGACGATGATTTTAGACCAAGCAAACAAACAACTCCCTCTTGCTCACCTAGGTTCAGATTCTTGGAGCCCAAGTGTAGTAGTACAAAACATCAAACTTCTCATTCACCCAAATTTTCACCATTATCTCCGCTTTCAGAGAGCAGCACATTATTACCAGCGAAAATTGTCACTAAGCCTAAGCCTCAAAGTTTGCCGAAAGACCAAGTACAACAAACAAAAAGTGACAAATTTGTTCCAAAGAAGCCACCGCAAGCTTGTGATGCTATTCGGAGCAAGAAAGAAGAGCTATTTGTTCGTTCAGCAGCAGCAACAAATAGAGCAAATTTTGCGGAGAAGAAATGCAAGCTGAAAACTCCATTGTCAAATCAACTTGTTAACACCAGTACTGTTCCAACTATTTTGCCATTAAGGAAAGACCCTTCTCCTCCAACCACCAAGTTACTCACTAAACAGGTACTAAAGTAATATTAATGTTCTTTACTTCAATATCAAGTATTCTCTCTGTTCCACTTTTATTTACGTGGCATTATCACTATTTAGACATTAAAAATATAGCAAGTTTTTTCAAAATAATTTGAATTATTTATCATTATGACTTATAATATTTTTTTCGTTACATCTAAATATGTGAAAAACCACAAGCAAGTTCCTGTTGAAAAACTGAGTTTCTGAAGTTGTGATTTTTGAAACTTGAATTTGTATTTGAACTTTTCGCGAGTAAAAGTGAAATTTCTCCTAGTTTTTGGAACTTGAAAATTTTGAAGCCAGATTTTCAAAATCTCCAGTTAAATTTCTTTGTATTTGACTATTTTCAAACTTAATTAGTAAAATTTTTTGTATTTGTTGAATTTGAAAGATGAGTAAATTTGGTCATGTTTGATTGTGCGACAGTCTCAGGAATCAGATACTTATCCATCGAAAAGGAGGAGCAGCAGCAGAGAGCTATCTAGTAGTTCGAGCCATTCGTACTACTACAAACTCACCACCCTCCAAGAAATGAACCGCGACAAATGTAACGGTGCCATTTCCATTGATGGACTCAATTTTCATCATCAGTATATTCAGAAAATACTAAAACGTACGGGTCTTGACAAAAGTACTCCAATCTCCTTAGCCAAATGGTACTCCCCTTCCCACCCACTTGACCCCTCCATTTTTCACTACTTAGAACTTTTCAATTCTACCACACATAATTTAACCCTCAAATGCAATCGAAAGTTAATTTTCCATCTCGTCGACGAGCTCCTCGTCGATATCTTGATGAAAAATAACAATTTCAAGCATCGATCGATGGATGGGGAGGAATTGATTGACACATTGTGCTCGAGAATACAAAGTTTTCCTTCAGCTAATTGTCAAGTTCTTGAAGATATTGATGCATTGATAGACAAAGATATGGAAATTGGTGGAAGTGTATTTTTTGAGGAAGAAGTGGAAAGTATAGTGTGTGAGATTGAACGTGAGATTATGGAAGAAGTGGTGCATGATACTGTGTGATGATGGAAAAAAAGAACAAGGTCTGACTTGGGTCACATGGGTAATTCACGTGATGAGATGCCATTCATTTTTAAGGGACCAATATTAATTAACTTTCTCAAAGTCATTGTTGGACTCATTTCTACTTGGAAAATGCAAATTTAGTGATATAAGTATAATAGGAGTTGTTGCTTTTACTTTTTCTAATGTAATTACTACTATTACTAATATCTCAATAAACAACTCATATTAAATTGCTTTCTTTGGAGGGTTAGTCACATCATCACATCCCATTCCCTCATAACCGTTTTTTTCTAAAAAATATCTATTATAATATTATTTTTTTATGTTTAGGGAATATTTTAATATGAATATGAAATTGGACTAAACTGTTGATTCTGTTGGATATAATATTGAAGCTTATAACAGTCTGATGTCAAGTAGAAATCCTTTTAAAATTGTTCAAAATATGATTTGACAGTAAAAAATAGTTTAAATTCAAAATGTTTCAACTGTCATGTTGTTCAAATACCAATGATTTACAAGTTACACCAGATCTTATCAGTTGCAAATTTGTTATTCCTTATTGAACTATAGGCAAAAACAAAAAAATCTTTCAAATGTGTTTTCTTGAACGATAAGAGATTTTCATCTCAAAACTTTAAGATTGCGAGTTCAAGAAAAAAATGCAGAAAAGAAAAGTATATTTTAAAAAGAGAAGTACTTTTTGCACACACGAAAAAGAAAAAGAAAAAAGACAGACGAATTAGTCCTGTGTTGCTTTCAAATATTACAAGTTATATGGGACCATATTAGGTTGATAGTTACTCCCTCCCTCCATTCCAAAATAGTCGTAACGTTTCATTTTTTGAGAGTCAATTTAACAAACTTTCAAAGCTAAACTTGATTAGATTAATTCGATATCTTAAAGTTAAAATTTAGATATTTCATATAATTTTTTTCATATCAATATAATAAAAAAATATATCTTGATCAAAATTTATACCATTTTGACTCTAAGAAAATTATGACAAGTGAAAAAGATTTTAAAAAAACTGTAAAATGGGTAGCTAGAGGTGAAAACAAATTAAAGAGGGCCTCATTAGAGGAGTTGCATGGTGGGATGTGTAGTACAATAGATAATTTTGACGACAAAAATAACAAGACAAGGAATAAAAGGTTATGTCATTACTTTTGGTAAAGCCACTCACTTTTGCATCAAAAAGAGGTATCAAATCATAAATCATTACGATATGATTCCTAAACCTTTTTATCAAAAGATGAGCTTAAAGTTTCTCATAATAACACAACAATTAAGCTAATATGTACAACTTCAATTCATTAATTAGTACTCCCTTTGTTCCTAATTACTTGTCCGTTTTTTTTTTTAATTATTTCTAATTACTTGTCTATTTTGATAAATCAAGAAAGGACAATTATTTTTTACCTATTATATTCTCAATTAATTACATTAAAAAATGTAGAACTTTTAGAAAATCTTAAGTTTTTAATTCATCCACTTTATAATTAATAGGGGTAAAATGATAAACTCACTAGGTCAATTATTGTTTTCTTAATAGGTGTCAATTCAAAGGTGGACAAGTAATTAGGGACAGAGAGAATATATAATTAGTATACCAAAAAAAAAAACCTAATACTACAAAAGAAGTATAAGAATGCATTATCTGAATTGTTTTGTATCTTGTGCATACATCTGATATATACTAACCAATTTACACATATTCAATTTTAACCTTTCCAAATGGGAAAATCCACTTACAAAACAACAGATGTAATCGAATTTAACAACTCAGGCTTTAGCTTAGGTTTGAAAATGCGATATAAAATCATGATTTGGAATTAGATTAATTTGAAGTTGAAATTTTGTTTAAACAAGTTCTAGCCCTACCAAATTGACAACTCACATATTTCTATGTTCTTTTTTAAAATAAATTTTGCAATTCACAAACTTTCAAATATACATAATTTTACAAAGATCTACTAGCAGGGTCGTCTCAACGAGTTTGGGGGTCTAAAGCCAAACTTCATAGAGAGGCTCTTATAACATACTCAGTGTAATTCAGTAAATGAGGTCTAGAGAGGTAGGATATATGCAGATATTATGAAGTAAGAACGTAAACAATGTAAATTTTCAAATATAAAATATATATAATAAGGTAAGAACAATAAAACCTGACTCAAAATTTTGAAAAATTTATATAATGATGTATAAATAGTGTTGCGCTGTATTTGATAGGTTGATATCATGATATTAATATAGTGTTGATTAGTTTTAGTGCTTGAAATTTGAAGAAGACACCAAAAAATAAATTTGATTTTTTTATGAACACACAACCAAAAATTTTGCATAATGTAGAAGGTTTGATTATTTGAAAGGCTCTAAAATATTCAATTATGAGAGGATAAAAATAGTGAAAGGAGAATAAGAAAATTAAATATTTGAATAATAATGTTGTTCATGATAATCGTCATATATATATGAGGCAACAATATAGATAGCCACATAGAAAAGATGCTACAATTAACTAAATCCTATTCAATTTCTTAATTATTGATCCCTATATTGAATGAGGTAAATGATATATATATATATATAACTTTGGGAGAAATTGGGGGAAAAAAGTTGGGGGCTAAGCGATTGCTTCAGTGGCCTTATGGTTGAGACGACCCTGTCTACTAGTCAACAATAGTATTAACGAGTTATTTTTTAATATAATTTTTTTCATATTGAATGTAGTCTCTTTTCCAAAATTTAAAATGATGAATCTTTACAGAATATAAATCTATGGGTCAAGTTTTACATTTAAAAAATTTTGAAATCTTGAATAATTCTACTTTTAAAAATTTGAGATATGAAATCATGATTCCGAATTATATTTTTAAACACTGATTTAAAATCATAACTTTATATCGTAGGTTCAAACACAGTTTCTGCTTTAAAGTTTAATTTGAGTTAGCTTTCCCCTAAAAAAAAAGTAGTACGTAAAATTTTCTTTTGATACAGTATTTTATTATTGAAAATGTGCTTTTGAATTACAAAAAGTTGAAATCTTTATAAACTTTAATTTCATCTACACTTTCTTGCTCACTTCGCCGAAACATAATATACTTTTACTTTCATTTTGACAACTTTTTAGAATAGTTTTTTCCAGGGAAGCTTCTCTTTTATTTATTTTATATATATATTTCTTCTGGAAATTTTTTACTACAAAAAGGGAAATCATGTGTACGGTTATTTTTTTCTTTTAAGATGATGTGTGAATGTTTTCAAGAAATTTCTTTTTCATCCGGTGTTCGGTAAACACATTAAAATCCATATCCAGATGAATTCAAATTCAAGACCAAGATAAAAGAGTACTTACTAATCTACCACAGTATTTCTCAAATTAGTAGTATTATTTTTTGTGAAGATGCAATTTTTCTTTCAAAAATATTTCCCCTAAAAACTTTTGCCACAAAAGTACCAACACCCTAGCAAACTTTAGTGTACTTATATAAATAGAGATGTGATGGTAGAAAACAATAAATTTTTTCACTAATTATGTCCTCAAGAACCTGCTATTTGACCCACACACATAGTCCTAGCCTTACCAAAAGAGAAAAGAAAGAAAATAATAAAAAAAAGCCTTTTATTTTTCATCAATTATCTCTGTCAAAAGTTTATTTTTTTGGTTGAATCTGTCAAAAGTGAAAAGAAGTTGCTGATCATACTATAGAAGAAAACTTCTTCCTGAAATAGGTCCAATTCAGCAGTACACTCTTCTTTCTTTCAAAAAATGAAATTCCACAATCAACCACTACAAGCCAATTCTATATACTATCTTGTCCTTATTCTTTAAGGTTTTCTTTTTTTCCTCCTTTTCAACTTTTTTCCAATTTGCCTCATTTTAATTCAAAAGGAATTTAACTTAGAACATGTATAGTATATACACAGAGACGAATTCAGGATTTCAAAACAATGAATGCATCATTATTTTTTAAGATAAGAATGAAATATCAATTTGATATTAATGGTGATTTAAGAGACAATATGTACTAATTAACTTATGAAAGGTGCAACACAAGTGAGATTCGATCAATTGACCTAAAAGAGTTAAACACTAGCTTTCAATCAGTGTTAACTCAATCTATTTCAATCATGAATGTTTTCAAATAATAATAATAAATATATTTTTTAAATTATACGAATAATATATCGAATTTACTTGAATAACCTGTATTCACGTGACTTTTTTTCATGTGTAAATTCGTCCCACCCCACACTCATAATAAACAAATAGTACCAAAATGGAATTCATTTGAACCTGCATCATGCATAAGGACAGAATTGCCATAACATTTTTGAGTTTCAGTTTTGGTGAAGACTCCAAAGAGGGTATTTTACGCAATAAATTTGAGTTATGTATGGCCATTTTTCCCCCCATTTTCAAATGAAGACAAATCCGAAAGAGGAAATTAGCATTCAACATAAACGCATAATTATAGCCAACCTAATTAACATAAGGTTGTGAATTGTGATATAATGGTAGGACTTGCTCCACTCTTAATTAGAGGTCTCAAATTTAAGTCATGAATATAAAGAAAATCTTATTGGAAGTATCACCTTGAACGTGCCCTACAGAAATCCAAATTTATTCGAGGCTTAGTGGACTTACAAAAAAATCTATAGCCAACCTAACTACATTTTTTAAAAATTATTTATGAACTGCACTACCAGGTGTCAGTATAATGAAGGAGCTGATACATATTAAATATTCTACCAAGTACCACTTCAAACTGTCAACACAAACCCCCCATCCTCCCCACTTGACCCCACCTCGATCTCCTTCTTCCACCAAATTAAAACGGGATTAGAATTTTAAATTTATTAATTTTGAAAATCAAAATGATTTTCCATTATTGAATGTTGAATATATTATTTACACATATATAGAATTTACCAAAATAATTGAGTTTTACCAAACATATAACTTCAATTGACTCTAGATTGGCCCCGCAGGAAATAATCTCACATGTGTATTTACTATTTGAATAAAATATTATGTTTACAAGGATCTCGTATGTTTATTTTACAAATAACATAAATAAGCCATTTAATTTGACCGCGTATTATATATGTCCTTTAACTTTAAGTGTGTACAAATAGACACTTAATATATAAAATTAAATAAATAAACACATACTCCTACGTGACATCGACAATTTGCGTCCTACGAAAACCAAAGCTCTCCCTTAGCCGTCTCCCTTAGCCATCTCCCTTGCTTCCCCCACCTTACGTCACCCTCTTTCTATAATTCAAAACGAAATGTTTCATCCCACCTCTCTACACACTACAAATAAATAAAATTGAAGTTTTTGTATAATTCATACACTATCAGATGATCACTACAATGAAATAGATTAAAGTTTCTGGATAATTCATATTCTATTTAGAGTAACTGGTAAGGATAAATTTTCTGAGGTTATAATTATCACCTAGCTTCTAAATTTAGCTTATTTTTATAGAAAATACCTTTGTTGAGAACCGTTTGTTGTTTACCAATAAATTTTAAAAATATTTTTGATCAATAATTTATACTCCCTCCGTCCACTTTTAATTGTCATGTTGTACTTTTCGATAGTTAATTTGACTAATTTTTAACGTTAAATTAGATTACATTAATTCGATATTTTAAGCAAAAAATTTAGATATTCAAAAACTATACGAAAAGTACTATAAATTGCATTTTTGGCATATCAATATGATGAAAAAATATATCATGAAATGTTAGTTAAAATTCTTATAGTTTGACTTTAAAAAAAGGAAATCATGACGATAAAAAATAAACGCATATAATATTTGACTAAACTTTCTTACTCTTTTTTTTTGAGAAATCTAAACTTTCTTACTCTTAAAAAATGTTTTTGGGAAAAATTACTTTTCTTAGCTTCTAAAAAAGTTTTTGCTAGTCTCAAGAAATATTTATTTTCTCTCAAAAACTTGACTTTTCTCACCCTGCTAACTTGGCCAATCAGGCTAAAAATAAAAATTCCAACCTTACCAAAAACTCTTCAAATCCAAACTTATGTACTAAACCAGTAGTGACATAGGTCGACTTTGTTTGCCCACATGCCACTACTAGATCCTAGCTCAGTCAACCAACAAATCTCTAATTCACAAAGTAATTAAAATGGCCTCTTTATTTGAACCTAATTCATTCTGATTATTTTTTAAAATTAAAGAGAAATAGATAGGGTCTTTGTTAATTTAGAGCTGGGTTTAGTCAAATAGTGGGATACATAATCTCTTGGGTTGCAACCCTGTCAGTCAAACAAAGGATACCTCTCTCAGTGAACGTTAGAGCACTAATGATTCCTCATTAAACAATTATTAATCAAATTTTGGATAAAGACGTTGGAGATTAGAGAAACCCTAAACAAATGTGCACTAAGCGTCTAATTAAATGCAGATGGCAGAAGTGGCAGTGGGATGACACCTAGCTCATTGAATTGGAGGCACATGTGGTGTGGACGACACTGCACCTATTTTAATCAGAGATCCCAAATTCGAATCCTAAATATAGAAAAATTCTTGGGGAGAAGCAATATCGGACACCATGTGGAAAAAAAAATGAATTGAAGGCACATGGCAAATATTGATGGTTTCTTGTAGGAGTAAAAGAATTGACAAAAGAGTAGTGGTTGGAAACAGATACCCAAGGATATGGATTGGTTGGGTATGACTCAAATTTAATGAAAAGCTGGGGAGTGTTATCCACAAGAAAGTGTTACTATCAATCCTTTTTTTGTTCATGCCTGTATCTATGGCTTTAGGCTCAATTTAATAAGATTGTTGGAATAGTTTTGGAGAAACATTTGCAGTTTAAAGTTTTTTCAGTAATGATGTTGAAATATTTGCAGAGCAGAGAACAGGTACTACTGTTAGGGAGGCAAAAAAACGTGAGTTAGGGAGATTGGCAGCAACAGAAGCTAAGATTGTAGATGACAAAGGACGATCTTATTAATTAATGTCTCCACTATAAACACTCATAAAAAGCATTAACTATTTCTATTTTCTAGTGCTACTGTAATTGATGGGTGAATATGAATTCTGAGGTACCATCACTGAAATATTATTCTACCATACCAAGCAATCTAATTTGGCTCACCAAAACTATGTATTTTTTTTTTATTTCCCACTCAGTGTCCGGACTAATTAAGACAGAGCCTTTCCGTCCCAAAATAAGTGTTGCTTTAGTAAAAATAATGATCTTAAAATAAGTGTCGTTTTAGAAATTCAAGACACATACATTGTTTCCAGCTACGCCCTTACATTAAAGAAATACATCTTAATAGTGCTCAATTCTCAAAAAAACATCTAATAAAAAGGGAATTTTAGTGAACTACACCTTGTAATGAACGTAAAATGAGCTAAAGTAACACTTATTTTGCAACAGAGATAATAGTTATCTAAATTATCATTTCTCTCTCTTAACGTGTCTTAATTAGTAAACCTCAACTGATTGAAGTAGTAATAGTGTCTTACAGAAAAGTACTTTTCTTTTTTTGAAATGTCAAATATTTTTGAATAAATACTGTTATGAAATGGAGGTAATGAAGCTTAATCCTAATTTTTCTTCCCTGCCAGTAAGAAATCGTAGTAGCCCACTGATGTAAGACTGCCTTGTGACAAAGATCAACAAATATTAGCAAAAGCAAACATCTATTCATAAGAAATGAACCCTACTGTGAACCATCACTGCAAGAAACTTAAAAACAAGTCGTCCAAAACCAAACTTCAAACACCAAAAACAAAAAGTTGTTTCCTTCAGCCCAAAATGTATATGCTCAGCTTCTACTCTTAACTCATTTGGTCGTACCACATGAATTTACTAGTTTAGGTACTACATGTAAATGCACAAACCAACCCAACCCAACCCAAATAAGACAAAGTTTACTGTCACATCTGACTGGGATCACTAAATTACTAGACTGGAGAACTGCCTGAAACGTCACTAAGCATTGGTGTGTAGTTCCCCGGTCCACTCTTCATGAGTCATAACTAAGGCAAACCACTTGGGTACTAGAAAACAGTGGGCTTGACTATAAGTTGCCCAGAAAAAGGACTAATCAGTTTACTCAAGATATGGGCTTCCACGATATCCAAGATTCATATTTAGCAATTATCTTGGAAATGCAAGGTTCACCTACAGTCAGGTTACTGACTTATAAGATAAAATTTTCTTACCAAATCGTTCCCACCATGCCAGCATTTTTGGATGGTATACCAATCTAGGAATTCAATAACTAGCGTACGCAAATAGTAACCAAATTGACGAGATTTTGCCTCACAAGCTGCAGAACAGAAACAAAAACAATGCAATGTACTTGCACGTGACCACTATAATAAATGGGACAAGGACAGCTGCAGGAATGGGTAGCAACAGAGCCTAGTCATGCATTGATATTCTTAAACAAAAACAACAGTATAGTGTAATATTATAGTACCTCCTTTACCTAAAAAAGAAAAAGAATTGATAGCTCAAAATCAACAGAAAACAAGGAGAAGAAATTTGTTGTGCCTTGACCAAAAGCATATCTTACTTATCAGCTACTAACTGCATATTATAGAGTCTTTACTAGCACTATTATTTGACACCTTCACATAATACAGCCTCTACTGGCACAAGCTGAGCAGTTCTTGCAGCTAGTTTGATGTATGGTCACATGATTTTTTCCAAGTATAACTGTATCTGCAGATAATGAGCTACGAACAAGAGTAACATCTAAAAGGTTATCTTATTCATCTCGGGAACCATATTCACAAGGAAGGCCTTCTGTACCACTTGACTCAACCAGTTTAGTTCCTTAAACAAACTGAACTTGAAATCACAATGTAGCTCTTAGACTAATCCAATTGCAAAGCTCGACTAGACTCATTCAGTCACGAACATGACCTCCAATCTTTTTCCACTGCAAGCATAAAAAACGTCACTTTCCCTCTAACCAAAGGTTTCCAATTCCCAACCCTTAAGGACCCATTTTTTTCCTACAAAACTAAAGCACTTTAATTCTGGAATCAAGTATTTTGGTTTTGAAAACAAAAGCAGGTTGTGATAGTTTCTGGAAACCAAAACATTGATTTCCCGAGACAATTGAAAAAAACCAAGGATGTTTTCTCAAGAAAATAAATTGTGGCACTATTGCTTGTGACCAGAGGCAGATTCAAGATTTGAAGGTTGCGGGTATCACTATTTTATGTATGCAATACATAGCATTAATCACAAAGACAGAGTAGAGGGGATGGGTCGGGTCAATTAATTTTGGATTAACTTGATTAGGTCTTCTATTCGTACATAGACAAATAAGTTTTGTTTGGTTTAGCTTTTATTCACACCTGATTTAAATATTTAAATTCTAGTGTAGAAGAAAATTGCAAAAACCAAACTCATGAAAGAGTGCATCCAATTAGATAATTTGCTAAAACTATAGCTTAATTTCTACATATTCTTTGTTTTGGCTTAGATTATTTTACCTTCAATATTCTTGACTAAGCTCATCCATCTTAATTATCAAGTTTAATGACAATTATTAGCAAAACAAAGAGCTTCATTTTTTCAATCTATGAGAATCAACCCATGTCTAGTAAACAAACTGTTTCAATCTTTCAAAAGTTTAAAAAAATACTGTTCAAATTATATTTCATGTCACGTCATCAAAAAGAGAACTCAAATTATATTCCAAGATAGATCAATGTTGCGTCATCAAAAGGAAAAAAAATTACGTGTTAAATAAAATAATTCATATTTACTTGTCAAAAGAAGCTTCTTATGAAGTAACTTTAACTGTAGAAACAAAATATGGTTGGTATAAATAAATTGAAAAAGAAAATATGATGAAGAAGTAGGAGAAATTGGAGAAGCTTTTTAAGCAGCAATAATGGAGAATTAAAAGAACAAAAAGAGGAAAGTGAGGTGAGGGCCTAGGAGTAGGTGATAAAATCAGTTAATTACTTGGATGCCTGCACTGGGAATCGAATTCAGAACATAAAGAATGAAGAGCCTTAAGTCCTTAACAGACTACATCATGAATCAGTGGCATCGGAGCTGCTTATAGTATTACGGGTTCCATTTAATATATTTATACATTTTTTCACAAATATTTACAAACATATAAGAATGCCTACAAGAAAAAGGTGGCAGAGGGGAGTTCTTGAAGCATTTGGAACTTGCTTCTCTATTTAATCAACATGGTAATCTCAGATTGAACATGTAGAACTCGTGTAAATTTTGGACTGGAGCTTAGACAAACTCAAGCACAAGTTCATAGATGAGCTCGATATTAACTGGCCTCATGCATGCATTAAAACTGAATCGACTTCGTAGAAATTTATTTACCCAAGCTTGAATTCAACTCCTGCCTCAGGTAACAAATACCCAAACTGAGCTTGTACCTCTAGAGCTCAGCTCATCTTGGCTCTATATTCAGCCCTAAATGTCTTATGATTTTACTTGACCAGAAGATGTAATTATTATAAGTTGCATCTATGAAATGAAATCATGGACGGCATGTAGTAATAATACAAAACAATAAAGACAAAAATGAGGAGGAGATAAAAGTAACGATCACCCTCATTAAATTAAATGACATCCATATCATATAGGTGCATATGTCCTAATAACAGGACTTATTCACGCATGCTACAAATATCCATGCGTGATATATTTTAACCAAATGTATGCAATTATCAGACATATATTACCAAATATACTCAGAATGTCAAGTCATGAATTTCTAGAAATGTCTTGTTTGCATACATTTACCAATGTATTTGCTACATGATTATTAGATTAAAAAATCATCTGGTTCTTCTTTTATCTAAAAGTACACTTCAAATGGTGTTCTGTGGTGTATACTTCCTAACAATAATTGAGTATATTAAAATACTGAAATATCAGTGACTAAGAGCTGTAAGCATCAGTTAACCTCCTTTCAAACCCAATTTGAAGGACATTTATCACCCATATCATGAGTGATACTACTCTAGTAATTTAGATGGGAAGTCAAGTTCTGTCTCATCCACACTAACCAAGCAAAAGTTCATCCCCAAATGAGATTAAGTTGCAAAATTCTTCAAATTATTAATCTCCTCTTTCTGTCCCACCCGATTGTCGGGACTAACTATTCAAATCTTCTCTGTCTTTCTTATCCAGGAAGTTAGACTTCCAAAATGGCTGAACTAGGTCAAGAACAAAATTGAAAAGTTCTTAAACAAAAGGGACTTAGCTGTTATCTTTCCAAAAAAAAAAAATAGGGAGGATTTGATAAAATCCAACCAGAAAGATTTATTGGATTGGTTATTCGCCGACCTATTTCAAGAAGAGCCTTAAATATTACTAAAATACGTGCGAGTGAGGTCTTTCCCAAAACAAATACTGGGATTTCAGACTTGAATTCTTTCTGGGCATCACCCGCCTTCGAGAATGTCCGTATATTTTTAAAAACAATTTAGAATTATAGTATGATTCACCTACCCTGTACAGAGGATATCGACTACCTTTGGGCTTTCCGTCATCTTTGAGTGTAGTGTCGGCCCAGCAATGTTATAACTCAAAGCATAGTTATGGAATGTTAAGAAATGTTTCAGAATTGAATATGTGTATCATCATTTTACAAACAGCACATAATAGAAGGGAGTAAAGATACTTTACTTCAAAGCTTGTACTAGACATTGTACCAATTAAGATCAGCAATTGTACCTTTTAAATCGAAACTGAACTGTGATCAACTTCTACCATCCACATCAAACCCAGCCCCCGTCCAACCAGGTGGTGCTGCACCTCTACTTTTAGGTATTATGCCAATTCCCTTCCCTCTTCCTTGGGCATTAATTTTCTTCTTCCCTCTTGCTTCACGTTGTTGGTTTTGTCCATTTTCTGCTGCAGCATTTCCAGTGTTTCCTTTTTTTAATGTAGTTTCAGATGATCCATTCAATGATTCTTGTGAACCTTGAACTGAGGGAATATCTTGAGTCATACTGCTCGGTGCAGGTCCCACGGAATTCAGATCCTAAGAACATTTTGGGCCATCAGTTTTATGCAGCTTTGGTTAGGAAGCATTATTAAGCAGATAACACGAGAAGCATCATATCATCTCAGATTCTCAGAGCCATTTTTAGTCTTGTAGCTCCAAAAACAAGATTATGGAAGGAGCAAAAAGAAGCACAAGGAACTCTGGTAGTCTTATCTTGAAGGATAAAGGTTTCAATCAAACATTTGGGATTGTTTCAGCTTCTAGTTTTGGCTACAGCGTGGTAGTATGTTATCTGGCCTACATTGTGCTCATTCTCCCTCAACATTGTCATCCCTTTCGCAAGGGAGTTTTTAAGTGAAGGTTATTCACACTTCACATACTTTAAGTATCAAACATAGGCTCACATCTTACAAACACAGGGATATTAGAGCTTTCTGATAAAATGGCTTAAAGCATTGACCAAATTGGGGAATTCTGGGGACTGTTTTTCTAGGCACAAGCTCATCCAATCTCATAGTCCATCCAATTTGGACTTGGTTCAATCTTCAGTGCTGCCAAATAGCTTTCTTCAGGATTAAAAATAATACTGCTTTCACAGAGTAACCACCTATGACAAGGTTCATCAAGAAACAAAGTAGCAGCAGAAGCTTTGACAAAAACCAAGAAGAATCAAATCATAATTCTCTACATTCAGTTGAAAAATACATCAGTTTTTATAAGCAATGAGAAAATCAAGTAAAAGAATTTGGCTCCAGTCCAAAATTTACACAAGTTCTACACGTTCAATCTGAGATTACCATATTGATAAAATAGAGAAGCAATTTCCAAATGCTTCAAGAACTCCCCTCTGCCACCTTTTTCTTGTAGGCATTCTTATATTGAATCAGCACGTTGGCTGCCACATATACTAATTCTTGTTGCTTGTTACTGGACTCTTAAATTAGTCGAAGACTTTGAGTTACTAAGAGGATCATAGAGGGTTTCACACACATCCAGAAGGAGATAAAATACAACAGCGCAAAAGGTGACATCATACTGCTAACAGATCTAGTAGCATCTAGAAAATAAGTAGAAGACATACAGAGCTAGTGAACTCCTCATAAAGATTCCCAAAAAGTATTTCTTACCATGGCAGAGGATGTGGATGCTCTGCTCGGATTTAAAGTATTTCTTACCAAGGCAGAGGATGTGGATGCTCTGCTCGGATTTAAAGCTTCCAGCTTCCTTTTCAGTTCCTCCAATCTAGCTAGCTGAGTGTTACTACTTTCACGAACCTATAAAAGGTAATGACGCTTGAAAAGATCCACACAATCTAACATTGTAAATGAAAACAAGAAATATACAGAAGCAAAATACCAGATTATTCAAGTCCTCACAAAGCTTTTGCTTGAAATCCTCCTCATCCTTAACAGCTTTTAATGCTGCTTCCCATGCCTAGAGATACAATCAGATAAGAAGAAGCAAATCACATACCAAATTTAGAAGTCCGTTACAATTTCCTTTAAGTAACAGATCTAATGCTCTTCTTCCATCTCTCCCTTCAGTGTTTTTCCCTTTTTATGTGTTGTTATGTTTTTTCCTTCTTTTCTTTTTTTCTTTTTGATTGGTTAAATCACATTCAGGAGAAAGGCTGCTACTATGGAAGCAAAACCATTGCAAGAGATGAAAACAAGCAAATACTCGTTAGACTCACTATAAGCTGAAATGTAGGAAACTGAGAGGAGGATAACGCCTTCTCTAGGTCATCAATAAAACAGGAAAGTACAGGATATAAAGTAGCCTGAGAACAGACTTCACTCGACACTCATTATCCTATATCTGATCTTCTTGGGAATGAATAACTAGTTATTTATAGAGGATACTATCATCTATTGCTCACAGTACAGATTTGCAGCCTGGTTTTTCCTCTGCAAACACCCATGAAGTTCAAGGAAGGAACCAAGATTTGAGAAGGAACAAAAAGGAAACAACATAATATAGCGGTTGCCTCCTGACCTTGTAGACAGACCATAGCTTTCTATGAACGAATTGGCAAAACAAAAATTATGCCAAACCAACAAAAAGTGCATTTTATCTGAATGTTATTCCAAAATAATTTGAAAATCCATAGTCAATGGGTGATAAAGAGACGGATGGCAGGATTTAGTAGTTGGATAGGTAGTCACTGGAGGCTCTTCAAAGCGCGTTATCTTGAGGAGATAGGGAATGATGAGATAAAGGGAGGGATGTTGCGAGTGCTAAGTACGTGTTCACCCTCAAACTGGAAGTCGGGACAAAGTGGTAAAATACCCAGTCATCATCATGGCATTCATTTAAGAATTTTAGATATGGAATTTTATTATTATAATATTTCAATGAGTTCTAAGATGAAATCAAATGGAGCACCATGGTCAATGAGAATTCGAATAGCCGACCCCAACTTGCTTGGGATCGGTCACCAAATAGACTGTCGGTGAGAGGTTCTTCCAAGATGTGCAATAAACAACACAAAAGGCAGATGGATGGTATCACATTTTTTTCTTTAATGAGTAAATATTTTGCAAACACAAGCTCATTCCCATGAGGTTGGCATCAAGTACATGCAAATTGCAAAATAGTACATCAATACTATATATGGTGGAGGGCATGTGGGCTGTGGCATGTGCTATCAACAAATTTTATAGTAAGAATTTCACTAGCAAAAAATGCATCCAGAAGATGTAAAGGATTACAGAAGCAAGCTCCTATCAAAAACGGAAGTAGTTGATGGAATATCCAAAGTTCAACTACATCATCTACAACTTAGAGATTAGACCAAAAAAAAAAAAGATTCATCTGGCCTTTAGTGAGAGAACAGGTATGATGACTCCAGAAAATGCATATCTTCTATTGGTAAGATTATGCTGACCTCTTCAGAAGCAAGGATCTTGCATGAAGGTCAAACCATTCGTATGAGAGTCAAACCATTCAGTTTCATGGTCTCAATTGGAACATTAATTCCATTTGGAAAAAAAAGTACACATTTACAAACCACATATAAGTCACTAAGTAACAATTTTTCATAATTAAGAATATGTAAAGAGATGCATTAGAAAATGGTAGTCAACAAAAGCTGTTTGTTTCCACAATTAGTTTATATTTCAAATCTCAGGTGCCTTGAAATTTAACAAAAGATTTAAAAGCCATTATTAGAGCACCGATGTTTCTTTCACCTTCTCATTTCATGCATTCACCGTTCAAAAACAGCTTGTTGAACAACTAAATATCTTTCATTGTTGCATTGTTTACATCTAAGGCAATATATAGAAGTGACTAATAAACCTCAACAGCCCTTCTCCTTTAGCACTCAAGCCACCAAGCAGATAGTTCAAATTATGTACTATGTTTTAAAGCCCAACAACCTACCTGATAGGTGAAATCTTTATATTAAAGGAATGAATTTTTTTTTTGAAGAAATCAGCTCAGTTCTTAGTCAAAGGCCTTCTGCACCCCTTACTGGAAATATATTAAGAAACTTTAGTTAGTATAGTACTTTAGCCTATTTTAGAAGTTGTCGTTCCATCAAGCATTGCCAGAATGTGGAAGGAAGCACAACAATTAGAAGTGTCAGGTTTAGCAGGTTTATTGAGGAAAAGAGAGAATGTGGAGATAATTAGCAAGTGAAAGCACTATCTTGCTACTTCCCTGACCTTTTAGGAAAAGGAATAGAAGAATCCAGCACTAATAAAGCTTTTAGAAACCAAAAGTCACTTTTGATTAAAATGCAAGCTTGAAAAGGAAAGGACTAAAATGCAAGTAACTTAAACATGCCAAGGCACCATTTTTTTGTTTCTTCCCAGACTTCTCATGGAAAGGAACATGAAGAGTCCAAATTAGTAATGCTTTTCAAAATCAAAAAGCACTTTTGATACAAATCCAACTTCACACGTTTGGCAAAGTGTCAAATATCAGCTAATTTTTAAATGACTTCTTCTCAAATGGAGTTTCGGAAGAGTAGTAATTTGTGTTTGGCTAAAGCTTTTAAGAAACACTTCTTTTATTATTAGAGAAACAGGTTGGTGTTTTGTTAATATATCTTAAAAGTGCTTTTGAGTGTTAAATATGAAAAACAGAAAACAAAGAGGTAAGGATTCAATCAGTATTATTTTTAAATAGATAAATGATTGTAAAACCAAAAAGAATAGAAAGGGGAGACAAACCTTTCGTGCTTGTTCATCCTTCTGCTTAGCAATACGGTTTTTCTCAGTTGACATTTCTATTTTCTTTCTCATGTGTTCAAGTGCTGAAGGTTACAGGAAAGCTCATAAATCAGCTGTGCAATTATAAGATACTTATGCATAAATAAGTAGCATAGACAAGGCACAGACCTGCTTTCTTAGGCCCAGCTGTAAGTTTCATCTCCATTGACAGGTTTGCCAGTTCCTTCTCAACATCACGAATCTTGGAGTAATTTTCATCTATATATCTGACAGGATATACCAGAGGAGAAAAATCATTATGCATAGAAAACCTAGGGTGCGTATCTAATGTGAAAAGAACTTCAATGCTGGTGATAACATTATTACAAGAAAATATACACTACCATGACTTCCACAGTATCTCAGGTCCCTATTACATTCTGGTCTAAATAAATTACCTCTGACAATGTATACACTGGATATATGGAACTAAGATCATGGACTAAAAACATACAAAACATCCAGAATCTGTAAAACAAGGATTCCCTGGGATGCAAGAGATTTCCTGAGATCATGGACTAAAAACATGCAAAACATTCAGAATCTGCAAAACAAGGATTTCCTGGGATGCAAGAGATTTCCTGAGATCATGGACTAAAAACATGCAAAACATTCAGAATCTGTAAAACAAGGATTTCCTGGGATGCAAGAGATTTCCTGTGCACGGAAACAATAATTTTCCAGATCTCTCCATCCCATAATGTTCTCATTTGGAAGAATGAAGGAAAAGCTCTTTCATGGATTCCATTTTGTTGAAATTATATGCAATTGAATTTTAGTAATTCTTTTCTTAATGCTCCTTCATTAAAATTCTCTTTGAGAAAGAAGGTTTTTGGATCATGTTTGTGCATAAGTTTATCAGCTATAGATGGGCTTTACATACTAGCCTGGTCCAATATAATTTGTCAATTTGTCTATATGTTTTCCTTTTCATGTTTACCACCATAATCACCTTCAGAATGTACATTTAACAGATGTTTTAGTCGTGAATTCATCCCACTGATTCGCTTTCCCAATCAATGTAGGAAAACTGTCAAATCCATCAGAGTAAAATTCAAGTTCAGAATCTTTTACTATCCAGCTATGTGTTAGATCACAGAATGTTCCACTGAATTTCTTCCATAATCATTTGTGTTCCTCCAATTCAACCGTGTGATATTGGTTACTTCAGATTTGTTTAACTAACAATCCTTGATAAACTTTTGACATTGACTAGTATCCACGCATGGTGAGGAATGAAGATTAAGAAACAGCACTAACTCATTCTGACGAAGATAACTGAGTAACATTGAAAGGCATTTACTAGTGAAATGGCACAAAAAACAAGCAATGCAACAGTATTGAAGTTGAACATGAGATCCATAAGAGTAGAAGTAAGTAGTCAACTCACTTTCTTAATTGAAGCTGCTCTGCTTCAATTATCTGGAAACAACATTGCAACAATCAACAAGTGTATACAGTAACTTTATAGTATATTGAAAGCAAGCACAGATTATTAAAGTGTATAAATTAGAGACGGACCTTCTCGGTGTAAGCAATGACCGGTGATTCTCTAGCAATACCATCGGACCCAATCTCCGGTAGTAGCACAGGTTTGGCTGTCGCATTCCGATCTGAACTGGCGTCGGTAGCCATTGAAACAAAACTCTGATTGCTTAAAAGAGCAGTTGAAGTTGTCGAGAGGTATTCACGTAGAAGGAATCCTAATTCCGAAAAAGAGTGTTTTGGAGTAAGCGTTTTGCTGAATTTGGGGACTAGTTAGTCGGGATTGCTACTTCATATGGCAATTAGCAGCAAACGTCGTTGGCACTGGGTAAATGTTTGTAGTTTGTAAATTGGTCATAAAACGGGATTTCTCAAATTTTATGACTTTTTGGCTGACTGTTTTTTATTTTTTATCACAACAAGACCCGCACCGCATATTTGGGTGCCCACAGCTAAACATCACCATAGCTCATAAATGCGGTGCCCACAGGTCATAAGAGGGTTTTTAAACTTGCCTGTGGTGATATTCGGTAGGTAACAATTTTTTTTGCACAAATACAGTGTCCTAATCTGATAAAGTTTTAAAAAAGAAAACCTCACAAATTATGGAAAAGATCAACAATTTGAGACTAGTATTATTCTGAGTTGTATATCAAACCACATAATATTTTCGTTCTGCTGATTCTAATTAAGACAGATGCCACCATTAGTTCTCACAACTCAACGAACCTGCCCTCTCATGAAGTCAGCTTATAATACACTCTTTAAAGGAAACAAAAACAAAAAGGCTCTTGAAAAGGAAACATATTAAACAAACAAAAGCTGGATAGTCGTTAAATGCATGTACACTTTTGTCTCTCTCTACACGCAGTAAATCTCAATAACCAATATCAACCTTCTCTTATCTTGGCTTCTGATGGATCCGAAACAAGGATCAGATATGTATTGAAGACATAACAGCTTGTATTTTGACTAGCAAAAAAGGCTTTCCAGCATTTCCCTGCATGACTGACAGAAGACGAGCTACGCTATTTTTTCTTGCATCTCCTAAATGTCTCTTTGGCTGCAACTTCTTTCCAAAGAGAGGAACTAACCAGCAGATGCCAGAGACGAAAACAAAATAAATCGACCATTGTGAAAATAAATCTAGAATAATGCAGATACAGCGTGAAGAGAACAAAACTTGTTCTGCCTTCTCATGCAGTGACCTCGGCGACAGTTCGTTGAACTGCATCTTGTGTAGGAAGGGAAGGGATTCCACCTCTTCCTGTCACTGTCAGGGCAGCACAAACATTAGCAAAAAAGATAGCCTCCCTTAACCGCTTCTCATCCTGCCAAGAATAATAAAAAAGGATTTCTAGAGTCAGGAACTAGATGTTCAATCAATGAAATGGACTAAAATGCAAGTGAAGCAATCAATCTATCTCCCGGTATTCCACGTCCTAGGGCATACTCATGTAAATGCTGACATGATGAGATCTAAAAATGGAAATAAATAACCAGAAAAAGTGACCGGTATACGGAAATGTTAGAGTCTTTCACAATGTTCCCATTTACACGGGTGAAAGCAAGACAATCTTCAGAAAGACCAATTAAAACCTGTAAAAGCAAAAACAATCTTAACTTGCTGGATGTACCATCAAACTATGAGCGGACAAATCACCCATCAATCAAATTACTATACAGCCGTGAAAGCAATGATTTTGCCCCCTCAGCCAGAGGGCACAGTTCAAATTGCAACAGTCGGTATGAAGCAAGCAAGCAGCTGCTTGAAACTATCAAAATTCTGGGGTTCTCCCCATTTAGGAACTTGTAAATAGACTTTAGAATTAGGGGAATAAAAGAAAAAAAGAATGCGCAATTGATTGAAGATTTCACAATGGGTCTTAGAAAGAACAGAATTATTTATATTTTACCTATCTTGACACTGCCAAATGGTGTAGACCAGGGTTAACATGGGAAGAAAGTATGACAAGAGAAAAAAAAAAATTGATTCTGCATGAACAATGTGAAAACTACTATTGCCTTTTTTGCTCATATCAAAATTCATGCACCTGATAAAGACTAGCATCAGAAGCTAGACACTTGAGAACTCCACCGGTAAATGCATCACCAGCACCAGTTGTATCAACAGCTTTTACCTTAATCGAATTTACTCTTCCCTTGAATTTCTGCATTAATTGAGTCAGAATCCATTGACAAATTAAAGTAACTAAGTCGACAAAATCTCAGTAGTTCATGCATTTAACTTCAAAAATAGTAACATATAAGTACAAAAATGTACTGTATACATAACATAAAATTCTATTTGGTCAAAATTTAATGCCTGGGAGGCTGAGACATTTTCATCTTCAGAGTAAATAAAGATGTTTGCCGTATGTAGTAAAATTTTCAGCTTTAAGCATTATAAGTTCATTTTCATACGAAATTAAAGAAAATATGTGGATAAAATAGGATAGGAATACCTTGGTGTAATATCTGCAACCAGCTGAACCTTCAGTTACAAGCAAAAGCTTCAGATTAGGATGGAAAAGCCTCTTCAACACCACCTCGTCATCATTTGGATCATCGGCTCCAGTCAAGAATGAAATTTCATCCTCACTTATCTGCATGAAGAAATACAGATTTTATTGTCGAAGAAAACTTAGCAGGTGGAGCACTTATGAGTTGTGAAAAAGTAATACCTTAATAATATCTGCTAGGTTCCATACACTCATTATTCCACTTCGAGCAGCATCTTCTGAAGGCCATAAAGGCAATCTCAGGTTCGGATCATACGACAGTATGCTACCTGATCTTTTGGCAATGTCCATTGCAGCAAGTTGTGTTGACCTACAGGGTTCGTCGATCAAACTAATCGAACCATAATGGAAGATGGTGGCCTGGAAATGATTAATATGCCTTTAGTGAAATTCTGCATTGAAGCTAAATGGAAAACACTTTTATGCATTGAAGTAATAAGCAGGAAGCTACACCTTTTTAATAAGATCTACATCAAGCTCTGACTCCTGAAGAAGCATATCAGCACTAGGATTACGGAAAAACACGAACTCCCGCTCACCTTCAGCTGTGAGTGTAACAAAGGCCAGTGCAGTTCTTGCATCATGGTCGAACCGCATGCCGGAATTGTCAACATTGTTTTGCTTCAAAATGTCAGCCAACATACGGCCAAACTCATCGTCACCGACCTAATTAAAGATGCACAGATCTTAAAGCTATCTATAGGCCACATTTAAAGCCATCACCAAATAAGGCTTAGCACAAAGGTTTCAAATGCAATCAGTACAGAAGCAAGGAAAAAAAGGTTCAGTCCACAAGATGAACAAGCAAAAAATGTAGTATATAACATGACTAAGCGGATTCAGTGCAGGGCCTTGTATTGATTGATGGAATAACATATACAGAAACTCAACACATATAGATAGTAATGCAAGCACTATCCCAACTTCTTCCCGTGAGAGTTAGTTGGATAGCATTATGTACGTAAAGTATGATGATACCAATATACTGCACAATCAGTTTCCCGTATCTATATGACTGAGCAGACGGTACACTAGCCTAACCAATAGTATGAAAGATCATTTACACATTTATCCACTCACAGAAGGCAGCAGTAGGATTTAATCATTTTCTAGAAAAGAATG
Source organism: Solanum etuberosum (assembly GCA_029582245.1). Taxonomy (NCBI): domain Eukaryota; kingdom Viridiplantae; phylum Streptophyta; class Magnoliopsida; order Solanales; family Solanaceae; genus Solanum; species Solanum etuberosum. The sequence continues at coordinate 41,770 of JAJONR010008252.1, forward strand.
GTAAGAATTCTTAACAATCTCAAAAATAGAAAATAGCGATTTGAACTTTTTCTTTTATGAATATTTTGTTCTTTACACAACACGAAAGAAAAAAAGAACTTAGGATAGCGATTTGCATAACATACTAACAAAGGAATCTGTTTTCAGTTTTCTATTTCAGAGTGAGCAAAACCTAAATTTCTACGCACGATCACTGAAATTCAACAATTGAAAGACAATTACTGATTTGAACTATAATTAAGTATAACCTATGACACAAGTACATGAAGAGGAAACAATGCTCTCATGCTATACAGTACACAGTACAATTGCACTGCATCGTTCTTGTACATATTTAATCACCAGTAAATCAAAGAATTCTTGCTCTGTGTACGCTAAGCAAAAAAGCACACGGACAACTTCAACAATTCAAAGTAGGTACCCCTCTGTTATGAGAAATTTGTATTCCAATATCACTCATGTGCTTATAGAACATTATAAAAGCTAGAGCAAGCATTATCACCCTCCCCAACAAAAGAAAGAAAAGGAGCATCTTCGTCCAAACAAGATCCCATTACTGCATTTAATGAGTAGAACAGTATGAAAAAAATTATACCTTTCCAATAAAAGCAGATGAACCCCCTAACTTTGAGATGCACACAGCAACATTAGCAGGTGCACCACCGGGAGCTTTTTCGAAGGCAGGAGCTTCCGCAAGTGAAACTCCAGCAACAGTTGGGATGAAGTCAATGAGCATCTCTCCAAAGCAAACAACTAAATGAGACTTCTTTGACACCGCACCATTTCTATTCAAAGAAAGGTCTTTTAAATTGCCTGCAAACATCCAAATTCTGCTGTCAACAGAGCACACAGCCAAATGATCAAGTTCTCTTGAAACAAATCAAATCAGGATAGCTTCTAAATTGAAAGCATCAAAAGTTTTATTTTTAAATAAAATACAGCCCCACCAGCTAACAAATATAATCACTAATTTCATTCAAGAAAAGGAAGGCAGGTAGCAGCTTTCACTTTGGGCGTGCATTAACCAAACTGTAGCTAATAAATCCTTGTTTTCATAAACTATAACGAGTAGTTCAGAATTAGATCAACCAAGAAAAAACATTTTTCTTTTTTTTTAGCAGAAAGTGTCCAATCTTGTGAATATCTGAAGTCATTCCAAGATACACAATAAAACTTAAAAACAGAACACTTAAAGAGAACCGCAAAAGAAAATCTACTACTCAATATGACCCATTTGGCCAATTTTCATTGTCAACTACATGAAGTATGATGTACCCAAGAAAGCCACCATCATGATTGAACAACAAAGATCGAATATCTAAACAAGATTCAAGATAGTAACAAATAAGCTACTAAAAACCCAAACTTTTGAAACAATAAAGAAAAGTCAAATCATGCATTCATCATTTGTAAATATATGTTGAAGAGATAGAAGATGCAGAACCTGAAATGGATTCGTCAGCCATATTGTGAGCAGTGTTAAAAATGGGGTCTTTGGAAATATCAACAAGAACTCAGAGAGAGAGAAAAGAGAGGCGTTAATAGCGAAAGAAAGGAGAATCTTGAAAGAGAGCCGACTGGGAAGAGGGGTTTTTGAAGTTGACAAGAAAGAAAAATCAACAAATTGCTAAATCCTCCTCTTTTTTGCCACCCTGTTTACTACTTTTGGTGTACCTTGCTGACACCGACACGGCATGAAATGTACCTGAATTTTCTTATGCCAATATTCTCAAATTTCTGCTTCTGAAAATCGTATTACTCTTTAAAGAGAGATTGGTTAGGAATTAGGACATGAGGCGTGTTTATTTTTATTTTTTTGGTTTGCCGAATGAGGTATTCCTTAGTCTTTAGGAGGAAGGATTTTTTCATATTAGAGCTTGAATTTGAAACCTGTGTTAGATATTTCATATTTTGAAAATTAAACAAGTCTATTTTTTATCGTAAATTTTTTATAGATCTTTTAAACATTTTAAATTATCAATTATTGTGACTAGGGGTGTTCGTGGTTCGGTTTGGATCGGTTATTGGTTAAAACCAAAATCAAACCAATCTAGTCGGTTTTTAAAATTTCTAAAACCAAACCAAACCAAACGAAAAAAATAACCGTCGGTTTGGTTCAGTTTGAAAGTAATAAATTTTTGAGGACATACATATCTTGATAGACACAAACACCTGGTATATGAACAATCCACAGAAAAACTATTGTTGGTTCGATTAAGCAATTAAGCAATACCAGAGTTATCATTACACAAACAAAGTGATTCAATTAAGAGAAAGTGTGACTATCTTATGAAAGATATGGTAGGTAAAGACTAAAATAATGGATTTTGATGGACTTGGACTTAGGATTGTAATAGTTGGGTTAAAAAATTTAAGTGTTGGGCTTGAGAAAATGTTAAATTTAAAGACTTAAGTTAATTAAAATTCAACAAAATAATGATTTTTTATTTATGAATAATATATAAATAATTATAATTTTTATATATCGATCTATTTTATCGGTCCGGTTTGGTTATTTTTGCAGTTATTTTTTATTAAAACCAAAACCAAACCAAATAGTATCGGTTTTCAAAATTTAAAAACCAAACCTAACCAAATATCAATTTTTTTAATCGGTTTAGTTCGGATTGCTGTTCGGTTTGATTTTTTAACCATAACCATGAACAACCCTAATTGTGACTTATAGTACTTTTTACGTAGTTTACAAATATATAAATTTCATTTCAATAAAATTGAAGATTCCATATGCAAATTTCTGGTCAAATTCAAACTGTTTGACTCTCGAAAAATGAAATGTGCCACATAAATTGAGACAAAAGAAGTAAGTAAAAATCTCATCCACCACACCACATTTTAATTTGAGGCCTATGACTAAAAAAGGAACCGTCTCATCAATCACACAGCATACTTTGCATAATGGATAGTTAACGCACACAAATTTTGTTAAATCACATTTTTTATTAATTTTTTTTAGCAATGAAGCATCACAAAGTTATTATCTTCAAACAATTTAGCAATGTATGTAACTAATTTAAGTTACTTTAATCTATTTGTTTTTTTAAAAAAATGAGGTAGGAAAAATAGAGAGAGTATTAAAAAAATGAAAAATTAAATTCTTATCTAGAAGCTCATTTAGCCAACATGATTCAAAATTCTCCGATCTTCAATCCATTTTAATTTTCTTTTTTACTTATAAAAATATATGTGGTAAAAAATATGCATTAATTATTTGAGACTTATAAAAATAGCATTAATCTTTAGACCCCTTGTTTTAATTAATTAATACTTGACGTCATGATTTATGAATAGCTTCATATATTAATATTAAAAGGTATATTTTAAACATATATATTTCTCCATAGGAAAAAACCCTCCAAATGATCAATGGAATATGCTTGCAAGTTGCAACTATAAATGATATGTACAATCAAACATATATATGTGCAGACAGATTTATGTTTTCTTTTTCCGGCTAAGAATAAAAAATAATTAAGTTCTTAATGTTAAATTCTACAGCTGTATGCAAATGGATTTGCTTCATTCTTTAAAATTTGCTAATGATGTTTGACATGTTTTATTTTAATTAGTAAGCATCTTTTTGTACGGAGTCATGCATTATGCACATCTCAAGTCCAGAAACATGCAACTTTTTATTTCTTTCTAAATATGTATACATAAACTAGTGCTCTCAAATTAACGATACGTTCAATCAATATAACTATTGTAATATGCATTTTGGAATTGACATTCTGAAATAAGGTTAAAAACTTACTATTCATATCGGAGGTTTATATCAAATAAATAAAATATGTCATGTGTATGTATATACACTTTTATTTCTTGATTTTGATTATTTAATGTATATTTCTATTATATTACATTATGTTATTATAATTTATGGTAGGTTGAATTGATTTGATATAAAACACTTTGTGCAAACGAATTTGTTGTTTGAAATAAGTGCAAAAACAAATAGATAGTTGGGTCCGTGCAAGAATGATTTACAAAATTTGACGTAGGAAGAAAAAAAAACTGACTGTTAAACTCGCAAGCATATAAATATTTGAATACGAATTTGATTATTATTTTATTTTTTGAAATTTATAAAATTCGAACATATATAGTGAAACGATATTCTTAAAGTTACAGGTGCTAATGTTTCCTGGTAATTCTTTTCGAAATGATTGCATGTGAATTTTCTTATAACACATCGTGGAAAACCACTGTTTAACAATAAACAAATTAAATGCCTAAATGATTTGTATCTTTTAAGCATCCAAGTAATCTGCCAATTGCTTTCCAATAATCATTAATTGGATTACTAATTAAATTGGAAATTAAATACTGGGTTCGAACATGCAGTGATGCAAAACACCATCACAGTTTTAACCAGGATACCCAAATGAGTACTGATTATGAAAGTATACGGTTAAATATATTATCCTTTCTTAGACTATCTATCGATCTCTATATATATATATATATATATATTATAAAAAAATTAGCGGATGCACGTGCACTCCACTAGGAGGGTCCGCTAAATGTTTTTTTTTTTCCCCGGCCCATTAACTGTTCACCATTAAGCTAAGTTCCACTTCCTTCATAACCTTAAATTCTTTTTGTTATATCTTCTACCTTTATCATGAGCTTCTCCATAATTTTCGTTATTATAAAATATATGTCATGTTGTGGCAACTTTTTAGGTTTAGCTTTGTGATTACTATAAATAGAGACATAAGAACTCATATTTGATACGGTTGAAAACTTGAAAGAAAGAAAAAAACTCTCATCTTATGTCTTTTTATTTCTAATGCTTTTATTTTTTAAGTTTTATATCTTGTATTTCTCTAATTTTACAACACGTTATATTATCAACATGAATCTCTAATCATATTTCAATCAGTACCACAAATGTCATTCACACACAATTGCGTTCACTGTATTTAGCTTGCAAAAAAATTCATAACATATATTAGTACTATTGATTGGATATTCTCTACACGAAATTTCTTAAATGAGAGAGTTATTTAACTGCAGGTAAAAACAGAAGAGTTATTTGGTAAGATTGAAAATATGGCGAGTCATATCTTTATTCATTTTCTTCTAAATGATCTTGAGGAATATTATAATATTCTAAAGAAACTGCTAAATTTTATCATAATCCTGTGATGCAAAAAGTTTTGATTTGTGTGATTGATGATGAATTGATGATATGTGTCTCTAATTTGTTGGGTTTTAGAGGTGTGAACAGGAAATGAAGGGTTGTGACTCTCATGAAGGGTTGTGACTTTACTGAAGGGTTGTGACCTTTATGAAAGGTTATGTCTTTTCTATAGGGTTGTGACCATTTGAAAGGTTAAGCCTTTTCCAAAGGGTTGTGACCTTTCTGAAATGTTGTCTTTTTTCCAAAAAGTTGTGACATTTATCCTTTTGAGCTATAAATAGAGAGACTTTCTTTCATTTTTCTGCATTGAATTCTTCCCTTCTTCTACATACATTTTTTACAAAACAAAATCGATCGATCATGTCTGTATGTGTGATTCGTTGCTATCATTTTGAGTTCGTTGTAATTATCGAAGTTTGAGGTACCGCTACTTCTTTAATGGTTAATCCGTTTTATCTTGGGAGGAATTAATCTGCAACCTCGGGTACTTGAGGGGATTAAATTTCTTAAGGACACACAGTGGGTTCTGTGGACTCGGATAGTTCTTTGTTCTTATTTCTTTTCATCTTTTATTATTTCTGGTTTGCTAATCTGAATACAGGAGATAACAAGCTTAAGAAATTTAATATTGATGGTATTTTCTATGGTAAGGAAATTATTTTTATTTTCTGTGTTCTTTTTGTTGAAAAAAGAAGAAGAAAAGAGAATTATTTTATCATATGATAAAAGAGATTTGTGATGAATTAGTACTACTTTAATATGTTCGAGTTGTTAGCATGATGGACAACTAAATGATTGTATATATTAATGTAATTATATAGTGATATAAATTAGCATGATCATATACATTTGTTGTAGAATCAA
>JAJONR010008253.1:0-50501 GCA_029582245.1 Solanum etuberosum
AAAGAAATTTGATTATGAAAAACACCAGAAAACAGAGGAAAATATTAGACTGTATGAAACTTTGGTGAAATTGAAACTAATATTATTATGAGATAATGAGAAGATTAAATAATAATACAAGAATCTTAATCAGTTTCAATGAAGGATTAGTTGTTAGAGTCCATGACCAACTCAAATTATGAAAAATTTACAAATATTATACTAATTATTACTAAATAATAACTACTACTATTACTTTTTTTCTAATTTACGTTGTAGAAGTTTATCACCATCACATGATTATTTGTTCCACGTAGATATGTTTCTAATTTAAGATATGTATTAGTGAGTTAGTATATATATTTTTGGTAACATATCGATATTTTGCTATTATATCTTTAAAAAATAGTGATAATTCATCTTTTTAAGAGGTTAAATTAAATATCATATCAAATACTAAGTTTTCATTTTTAATTCGGTAATTCATTAGTATATATCAAATAGCAAAATATCATATTTTAAACGTGAATGAGAAAATAACTACTAAGATTGTGTGACTAAAAATAGGGAGAGATTTGTGGAGTGAAATAAGGAAGGGATAAACATTGTTTTTGGAAGTTAGGATTTATGTATCCAGCATTTGGGAGTTTGGGAGTAAAATAAGGGATTTTGAAAATTTTTAGAACTGGTAGGAAATAATGGAAATTATGGGAAAAAAAGGTGTATATATGTAATTTATCCTTTATTTTATCATGTTATTTTTCTCCTATCCGCTCATCGCGAGGAAACGAGATTATTGTTTGATGCCCATTTAATAAAATTGTATCCTTAATGCTTAAATAGTCGTCCCTATAGTTAAACTATAGTAAGTACTCTATTAAATTACTTGGGAGGAAAAAAGAAAAGAAAAGATACAGAAAAACACATCAAATACTATCAACTTCTTTATTTAGAGCAAACGTTCGTATAATTACAACTTAATATAAAATAACTTTAACAAAATTAGGTTCCCCATCAATCCTAATTTTACGATTGTTTTTGTACAATTCAAACTTTTAAAACTGACTGTACAAGAGTTCAATACTTACACAAATGAAGTTGATTAATTTCTTTTGAAATTTAAACTTCTACTGCTTGGCCTCAATTAGTATTTCAATATTTTAATGAAATGCATGTGAGAATAATACATTAACCTTTCTAAATTCTAATTCATAAACTAAGATTATTCATACACTATATTACAATAATATTAATTATAATAAAATCTTCTCTTCCAACACAAGATTCACGTTCCAACGTATAATACGAATCTACCAATTTTTGTGACTTCCAAATATGAATTTAAGAGTGAGGTTGGACGTGTGGTCCTCCATTTATATCACTTACAAATACAAATTGAAGGAAGTCCATTTCTTGTTTACTATCACATGAAAGTTAAACTATTTTTTCCTAACTCGCACGGCAATTTCCTTCTCTTCTTTGAAAGGCGGACCCAAGGAATTACAAGTGTCGGGGGCATCACTATCTTTAATATAAATATTCTGTTTTTCCTTCGAATAGTATAGACATATCAATTTCAATACAAATTTTGAGGTGAACTCTTTGAAAACTAAAGAAAAGAAAAGCAATTAAGAGAAAACTGGACTATAATTACTAAAATGTCAAAAAATTAGAATTTGAAAAATTGCTAGTCAAAAATCGAACCTAGGTAAGATCACCAAATGTCCATCGATAATCATACCGTATTTTGGATGAGATCAGCCAAGAAACTTAGATGTCAAAGTAGGAGTAGTTGAAGTCTCCCTTCTGCAGTGACTGCAACATTGATTGTAGAGATTGATGGTGAATGTTGAATAACGTTTTAAGATATTTACTCGACAAATTATCTCAGATCGATAATGACTAGTAGAAATAAACAATACTAGTAAATGCCGTGTCCCAAAGGCATGTCAATTGTCAAGCAGTAGTAATTAACAATTTAATTCACGAGTGTGAAACAACACCTGAAGTCTAAAATCTAACTATTGTGGGCAATATATAGGCCACACAACTTAAACTTAGGCATCAAGGCATAGTAAATGGGAACTATTTTCTTCCTACTAATTTTCCTACTGTCTTTCTACTTTTGTATACCCAAGATCATTTCCACTACAACAAATGTAATCACGACAAATCAGTCAATTTCAGATGGTGAGACTGTTGTTTCATCTGGTGGAACCTTTGAGCTGGGATTTTTCAGCCCCAATGATTCCACAAAGCGATACATTGGGATATGGTACAAGCAAATTCTTCCTCATATCCAAACAGTTGTATGGGTTGCAAACAGAGAGAAACCACTCACCAATACATCTTCAGTCGTTTTGAAGGTTAACAAGCGGGGAATACTTGCTCTTCTCAATGGCAAGAATGAAATGATATGGTCCACGAACACCTCAAGATCAGTCCAAAATCCAGTTGTAGTGCTTTTAGATTCAGGTAATCTTGTTGTCAAAGATGCAAATGATGACAATCCAGAAAATTTCCTCTGGCAGAGCTTCCATTTTCCAACTGATACACACTTGCCTGAAATGAAGCTTGGCAAGAATTTTAAAACTGGCCATGAGGTTTACCTTTCCGCATGGAAGAACGATAATGATCCAGCTGCAGGTGAATTCACGCGTCACATTGATCCTACTGGATATCCACAAGCCCTCATCAAAAGTGGCACAAGTGCAGCGGCTCGTATAGGACCGTGGAATGGTTTACGATGGAGTGGATCACCCATACCACTACTAGAATGCTGCTTTTTTCAATTTATTTTCAATGAGGAGGAGGTTTACTATAGCTTTACACTCATTAACAGCTTGGACTTAACAAGACTAGTCCTGACTAGCAATGGTTATATACAACATTTAAAGTGGGTGGATTGGACAAAGAGATGGCATATTTACTACAATTTACCAGCGGATTATTGTGATACACATAGCCTATGTGGTGCCTATGGGAGTTGTGACATAGATGATACACCGGTTTGTGGATGTTTGGAAAAGTTTGTAGCTAAATATCCACAACAATGGGAAAAGGGAGATTGGTCAGAAGGGTGTGTTCGGAGGACACCCTTAAATTGCAAAAAGGAACATGTATTTATAAAATATTCTGGAATCAAATTGCCAAATACTAAGTACTCTCAGTATAATAAAACCATGACACTCAAAGGGTGTAGGCAAGTATGCTCCAGGAACTGCTCTTGCACAGCTTATTCAAGTCTAGATATAAGCAACGGAGACAAAGGTTGCTTGCTTTGGTTTGGGGAATTGATTGACATCCGAAAGCTGTCTGAAAGAGGGCAAGACATTTACATCAAGATGGATTCTTCAGAGCGAGGTAATAACTTGTTTAAGAAATTTCCCGTGATGTGTTTCTTACACTTAGTGGCCTATCTCGATTTGCCATGGCTGATTTAAGAAATTGATTGCAGAATCTGAGGCAGGTTCAAAAAGAAATAAGGCAATGATACTCACACTCATGAGTTTCTCATTGCTGATGGCAATGATTCTGCTAAGCCTGATTTTTTTGTTGTACAAACGGAAAAAGAAGAAGAAACTGCAACTCAAAGAAGATTTTGAGCTGCAAATGTTCCAATTGTCGACATTAACAAGAGCCACAAATAACTTTTCGCTCAACAACAAGATTGGAGAAGGTGGATTTGGACCTGTTTACAAGGTATATAGTGCAAATTTGTTTGTAAAGTAACTAGTTTATGCTCGAGATTAGAGTGTTGGAGAAGATTTTAATTCTGCAATGTTTTCGTCTTTGTAAAATCTCTGTTCTGCTATTATACATTTTGTAAAGAAATGGACCTTACATAACTCCACCCCAAAAGCTAGTTTATGAGGGGAGAATTGCCCAAACCATATAAAGAGCCCAAATTCTCCTCATCCCACCAACGTGGGACTCAAAAACCCCGTCTCGCGCTGGACATCTAGAGCGTGGACAACTAATATGGGGGCCCAACATCGGTAAACCATAAAATGGGATGGGCTTGGCTCTAAGACCATGTAATGAAATGAACCTTGGGCTTAACTCAACTCAAATGCTAGCTTATGAGGAGAGGATTGCCCAAGATCATATAAGGAGTCCAAATTCTCCTCATCCCACCGATGTGGGACTCTAACACATTTGCCATTTCTAGGGATTGCTGGAAGAGGGACAAGAAATTGCCGTGAAGAGACTGTCAAGGACTTCCATGCAAGGACTTGATGAATACAAGAATGAAGTTATCTATATTGCCAAGCTTCAGCATCGAAATCTTGTGAGACTTCTGGGCTGCTGCATCCAAGGGGAAGAAAAGATGTTGATCTATGAATACATGCCTAACAGAAGCCTGGATTCATACATATTTGGTTTGGATTTCTAACCTACTACACAGGATAAAATGAGTAATACTTTGATCTATTAGTCATAACTTGAAAGAAACTGCTAACGAGAAAACTTATTTTGTAGATCAAACAAAGAAAAAATTACTTGATTGGCCAAAGCGTTTCCACATCATCAATGGAATTGCTCGTGGCTTATTATATCTCCATCAAGATTCTCGACTACGAATTATTCACAGAGACCTTAAAGCAAGCAATGTTTTGCTAGATATAGAAATGAATCCAAAGATATCAGACTTTGGCATGGCCAAAAGTGTTACAGGAAATGAGATGGGAGCAAAAACACACAATGTAGTTGGGACATAGTAAGAATCTCTAATATTATACAATATACTCTCATTGACATCTTGCTTCAATTCTCATGGTGTTATTTTGTTGGCACAGTGGTTACATGTCCCCAGAATATGCAGTAGATGGGATGTTCTCAGTAAAATCAGATGTATTCAGCTTTGGCGTCTTGTTGTTAGAGATTGTGAGTTGCAAGAGAAATAGAGGATTTGTCCATCAAGATCACAACCTTAACCTTCTCGGTCATGTAAGCACTGTATAACCTTTATTACACACACAACTCATTCTTTTCTTTACAGTAATGGAATTTGTCATGATTCATAAGATCTAAACTCAAACAGGCATGGAAGCTTTACAAAGAAGATAAGTCCTTGGAATTAGTTGATGAGCAGCTGGCTGATTCATGCAATATTTCTCAGGTTTTGAGGTCAATCCAAGTGGGTTTATTATGCGTGCAACAACATCCAGATGATAGACCAAGCATGTTTTCTGTGGTTCAGATATTGGCTAATGAGAGTCTACTTCCAAAAGCAAAAGAACCGGGATTTTTCATAGAACGAGACGTATTTGATGAAGAGAAATCAGGATCGCAGACAGGAAGTTCAAAAAATGATGTCACAATCACATTGTTAGATCCTCGGTAGAGTGTGACAAAGTAACTCTTTTTAGTGGCAGAGACAAGATTTTTACCAAGTAAACAAGCAAAAAACAATTGATGATAAACGGAGGGGCTAACCTTAATCCACTACATTTTAGCTCGCCTTGTCATGCCTTGCTCCATTGAGCCATTCTTCAAATTTCTTATGCTTTTTTTCTCTTTTCACTTTGCAGTGTTTAGACCTTTTTTTTTTCTTTCATCTGAATTAGTGCAACTCATTTTGATGTCAATAACCTGCATTCACCCCAAAAAGTAGTTTGATCATTCTTTTATGTCACATGAATTATCATTTTGCATTATACCTCTTGGAAAATCCTATGAAATTCTTAACAAAGTCAATTTTTGAGAAAGAATCATATTTTATTTGAATAAACTATTTCAATAACCAAATGTTGACCATTCAAAACCCACCTAACGTGAGGCCAAAAGACTTTTCACAAACTCTGCTAAAATGAAGCAATATATTTTGAACCATTTCAAAACCACCACTCTAATCAGAGATAAGAATATGTAATGATACCTCAAATGATCTGCGCATTTTCCACTAGCGAAAGACACCTGCTCTCTAATTTCTATTCTTTGTTATTTGTATCGAGCAATAACTACACTACCCTCTCGAGTTATTTCATATTTTTAAAATGAAAATTGGAATCAATCAGAAAGAAACCTTCTGATATACTAACTATAGTAGTTTTTTTTTCCTAAAGAAACAAATAAGAAAAGCCAGAAAGTAGTTTAAAAACAATGAGATCAGATTCGTTTCTTCTTAAATAAAGTTTAATCTATAAGTGAATCCAAATTAACTCAAACGAGTACACAGGTAATGTAGAATCACTCCACCAACAATTTTCCCCAAATATCAAAATCATGAAAGTAGCAGCAAAGAAGTATACCAAAATATGGAGCCCTAGCGTTACAACGGAGAGGGGACTGCCGGAGATGTAGTCTGGAAAGGGAGACTTCGGTATAGGAGCCTGAAAGTCTCAAAGTAAAGCGCCATTAATTTGTGGCTTTAAGCTTCGTCCCTGTGACGAAAAAGGAGCGAAATGAAGGAAAGGAAAACAGCAACAGTGAAAAACATTATATTTATATATAAAAATAAAAAAGAAACGGAAAACGATAAAAAAAATGTCCCATAATTTTATAGTTCAAAAATGAACCATTAATAATTTAATCCAAAAATAAATATAAAATTAGCTTAAAACAAAATTTTCATTTCGGTAAATTTAACAAAAAATATCACACTCCCTCTGTTTACAAAAGAATCACCTCATTTCCTTTTTAGTTTGTTTAAAAAAAAAAGAATGACTCATTTCCTTTTCGACAACATTTTAATTTCAGTTTTACACATGACATATTTAAGGCTACAAGATCAAAAGACTTTTTGATACAGAAGGAGTATATTTTGATGGGTGATCTAGGTGAAATATAAGAAATTGAGTAAATTTTGAGTTATAAAATAAAATTGATTAACTTTCTAAGTGAACTATCATGATTCCTACGTTGTTCAATGACACCATATAAGATATTATCTCCGACTTTATTAAGACTAGGCCCGTATGTCGCTCACTCGCTTGTATTCTCCTCAAAAGTCAGGTCTTTTTGGAATGGACATAGACTTCTTATACTAATTAATTGCGCAGAAAATGACATATCATATTAACATCACAATCATGAAATTTTTATCTTGTTTTCTTCCTAAAATGGTCCTTTGTTTTTTAATTAAATGTTGCCGTTGTCCAGATGCTGTTTTTAAAAAATGAAAATTTACATCTTTTTTTTTCTTCAGAACCTGTGAAGTATGAATGACTATAAATATTCAAAAACGTGCTAGGGAATTTCAACACTGCAACATCACATTAAGTGAAATTTGGGTCTAAAGACAAAATCATAGTCAATAAATAGGCGACCAAAGACTTGGGCAACATAAATAATGGAGGCTAGCTAGTTTCTTCTAGTGTCTTTCTACTCTTCTTTCTCAAAATGGGAACACAGTTTTTCTATTCCAATTTTTTATGTAAAATTTGTTTAAGAGCCTTACCGGTCTACAGCCGCCATTGTTAATGACTATTCAAACAGAATAAATACAAATTTCATAAATGTATAGCTGATCAAACGCTTAAACCTCAAGGAATATCTATGGAAACTTTTTTCTTCCTACTTTTTCTGTTGTCTTTCTGCTCTTGTATACACAATATTTTTTCTACTACGAAAGACTTAATCACTACAAGTCAATCCATCATAGATGGTGAAACTATTGTTTCATCTGGTGGAACCTTTGAGATGGGATTTTTCAGCCCCAATGGTTCCACAACGCGATATATTGGGATATGGTACAAGCAAATTCTTCCTTATGTGCAAACAATTGTATGGGTTGCAAACAGAGAGAAACCACTCACCAATACATCTTCAGTCGTTTTGAAGGTCACCAAGCCGGGAATACTTACTCTTCTTAACGACAAGAATGAAACTATATGGTCTACTAACACCTCAAGATCAGTCCAAAATCCAGTTGCACTGCTTTTAGATTCTGGTAATCTTGTTGTAAAGGATACAAATGATGACAATCCAGAAGATTTCCTCTGGGAGAGTTTCAATTTTCCAACGGATACGCACTTGCCTGATATGAAGCTAGGCAAGAATTTTAGAACTGGACATGAGGTTTACCTTTCAGCATGGAAGGAAGATAATGATCCAGCTCCAGGTGAATTCACTCGTAACATCGATCCTACTGGATATCCACAGTTACTCACCAAACGTGGCACAAGTGTATCGGCTCGTATAGGACCATGGAATGGTTTACGATGGAGTGGGTCACCCATACCTCTACTAGACTGCTGCCATTTCAAATTTAGTTTCAATCAGGAGGAGGTTTACTATAGCTATACACTCATTAACAGTTCGACTATAACAAGACTAGTCCTGACTAGCAGCGGTTATATACAACGTTTGACGTGGGTGGATCGGACAAAGAGATGGCATATTTACTACAATTTACCAGCGGATAATTGTGACACACATAGCTTATGTGGTGCCTATGGGAGCTGTGACATAGATAATACTCCGGTTTGTGGATGTCTGGAAAAGTTTGTAGCTAAATATCCACAACAATGGGAAAGGGGAGATTGGTTAGAAGGGTGCGTTCGGAAGACACCTCTAGACTGCAACAAGGAACATGTGTTCATAAAATATTCTGGAATCAAGTTGCCGGATACTAAGCATCTTCAATACGATAAAACAATGACACTCGAAGACTGTAGGAAGGTATGCTTCAGGAACTGCTCTTGCACAGCTTATTCTAGTCTAGATATAAGCAACGGAGACAAAGGTTGCTTACTATGGTTTGGGGAATTGATTGACATCAGAAGGCTGTCTGAAAGAGGACAAGACATTTACATCAGGATGGATTCTTCAGAGCAAGGTAAGAACTTGTTTAAGAATTTCCTTGATGTGTTTCTTACACTTAGTTTTTCAACACATAGAGATGGTATTATGCAAAGTTAGTGGCCTATGTCGATTTGCAGTAGCTGACTTAAGAAATTGATTGTAGAATCTGAGGCAGGTTCAAAAAGAAAGAAGGCAAAGATACTCACATTGAGTTTCTCATTGTTGATGGCAATGATTCTGCTTAGCCTGATTTTGTTGTTGTACAAACGAAAAAAAAAGAAGAAGAAACTGCAACACAAAGAAGATTTTGAGCTGCCACTGTTCCAATTGTCAACCATAACAAGAGCCACAAATAACTTTTCCCTCAACAACAAGATTGGAGAGGGTGGATTTGGACCTGTTTACAAGGTACACAATGCAAATTTGTTGGTAAAGTAACTAGTTTATGCTCAAGATAAGAATGTTACAGATAATTTTCATTCTGTAATATTCTCGTCTTTGCAAAATCTATGTTCTGCTATTATACATTTTCAATTTCTAGGGAGTGCTGGAAGAGGGACAAGAAATTGCTGTGAAGAGACTGTCAAGGACTTCCATGCAAGGACTTGATGAATACAAGAATGAAGTTATCTACATCGCCAAGCTTCAGCATCGAAATCTTGTGAGACTTCTAGGCTGCTGCATCCAAGGGGAAGAAAAGATGTTGATTTATGAATACATGCCTAACAAAAGCCTGGATTCATACATATTTGGTATGGATTTCTGACCTACTACACAAGCTAAAATGAGTAATACTTTGATCTATTAGTCAAAACATTAAAGAAACTGCTAACAAGAAAGCTTATTTTAATTTGTAGATAAAACAAAGAGCAAATTACTTGATTGGCCAGAGCGTTTCAACATCACAAATGGAATTGCTCGCGGCTTATTATATCTTCATCAAGATTCTCGACTACGAATTATCCATAGAGACCTTAAAGCAAGCAATGTTTTGCTAGATACAGATATGAATCCTAAAATATCAGACTTTGGCATGGCTAGAAGTGTTGCAGGAAATGAGATGGGAGCAAAAACACGCAATGTGGTTGGGACACAGTAAGGATCTCTAATATCATACAATGTACTCTCATATGACATTTTTCTTCTTTAATTCTCTTGGTGTTGTTTTGTTGGCACAGTGGGTACATGTCCCCAGAATATGCAGTAGATGGGATCTTCTCGGTAAAATCAGATGTTTTTAGTTTTGGTGTCTTGTTGTTAGAGATTGTGAGTTGCAAGAGAAATAGAGGATTTGTCCATCAAGATCACAACCTTAACCTTCTCGGTCATGTAAACACTGTATAACCTTCTCGGTCATTCTTTTCTTTACAATAATAGAATTTGTCATGATTCATAATATCCAAACTCAAACAGGCATGGAAGCTTTACAAAGAAGATATGTCCTTGGAACTAATTGATGAGCAACTAGCCGATTCTTTCCATATATCTCAAGTTTTGAGGTTAATCCATGTGGGTTTATTATGCGTGCAACAACATCCAGATGATAGACCAAACATGTCTTCTGTGGTTCATATGTTGGCTAATGAGAGTCTACTGCCAAAAGCAAAAGAACCGGGATTTTTCACAGAACGAAACATATTTGATAAAGCAAAATCAGGATCGCAGACAAGAAGTTCAGAAAATGAAGTCACAATCACATTGTTAGATCCTCGGTAGAGTGCAAACAAGAAAACTATTTTGACTTGTGTGCACATGAATAGTAATTTTAGAAATAGCATAAAATTTGATTCTTGACTAATATAACAATATCTATATTAAACAGCAATTTGGATTTCTCTACCTGAAGATGTTATCTACTATCTCTGGGTATGTTGTTGTTGTTTTGGTTGTAAGATGTCATCTACTATCCCTGGGTATGTTGTTGTTGTTTTGGTTGTAAGATGTTATCTACTTATGGATGAAAACTTCTTCTATTTATTTCTATTGTTAGTAGTGGAATTCGCGCATTGCAACTCCACATTTTAGTTGAAGTATATCTAGAAAATGATACAAAGTTGTCATCCAAATTTAAGATCCTTTAAATTAAAAGTATTTATTTTTGCATTTGAGAGACATACAACAAAAATTTAATTTATATCTTAGAAAGATATGTGAACTCTAATACCAGAAAATGTACAATTTCTTAACTAAGCAAACAGTATCATCGTTAGCATTCACCATTGTTCAATGTTAGCAGACACTGGAAAAATCGAAAAGAGTAATCAAGACCATATCCTTCTTTCCTAACCAAGTAATCAAGGCCATATTGGAGAGGTTGTTTCCGATAGGCCCTCAGCTCAAAAAAGATGAAAATGACGAAAATAACAACAAGCAAGAACAACAATGAAAAAACTACTTCAACCCACTACACCTATTCTGGTTCTGAATACTAAAATCCTTTCGTGTCTCCTTTACCTTGTCTAGATCCATTGGGGACAAAATTTGATGAAGTGTTCAGGACTTCCACACTTGTGGCATACCTGTTGTTCTCGACTAACGACCCTTTTCCTGAAACATTCTGGTCATCAGTTCCATGTTTTCTTCCTCAAAGTCAAGATCTTCAACTTTACTTTCCCAT
This sequence comes from Solanum etuberosum, assembly GCA_029582245.1. Lineage (NCBI taxonomy): Eukaryota > Viridiplantae > Streptophyta > Magnoliopsida > Solanales > Solanaceae > Solanum > Solanum etuberosum. The sequence continues at coordinate 11,345 of JAJONR010008253.1, forward strand.
GAATTAGGCAGTACACTAAAAAACTTCCTTACAGCTTTGCCACTTGGTAGTGACTCCCCAAGTGAGTCCATCTCGTCGATAGTAGATGTAAACCTGCTATGCATCTCCTGAATAGTTTCACCATCTTTCATCCTAAATAGTTCGTACTTTCTGTTCAGATAGTCTATCTTACATTTTTTCATTTGACTCATACCCTCGTGAGCAGTTTGTAGAGTGTCCCAAATTTATTTAGCAGTAGAGCAAGAAGAGATCCTATTGTATTCATCAGGACCAAGGCCACAAGTCAAAATCTTTTTAGCCTTGGCATTGTTCTGTAGCGCAATTTTGTTTTCTGGAGTTAGTTCAAGTCTTCCTTTAGGAAGAGCTGTTCCATCAGTTTCAAGCTTTGTGGGGATGATTGGACCATCCATCACAACATTCCACAAATCATAATTCTCTGCGATTATAAAGTCCATCATCCTATTCTTCCACCATCCGTAGTACTTTCCATTGAAGAATGGAGGCCGAGTTAGCGAAGCTCCTTCCTGAAATATGGGTGGGGCAGCCATAGATACCCGCTCTTATACCAATTTAAAAAAACTACTTCAACCGACTACACCTATTAACACAGCAAACAGCAAAACAGAATCAATAAGACACAAAATTATCTTGGAAAACGAAAACCCAAGTAGGATTCAGATTACAACTTAGCAATCTAAGGACTCTTAAAGTATCGTTCACTAAAACTGATCTAACAATTCTCCAAAAAGTCAAACTCGCTATGTAACTGCTGCAATTTATAATGCTAACCTTGACACCAACTTGAATCTGCTCGAATCACAATCTGCTCCTTGTTGCTTTTGCCGTTAACGTATGCGGCTGAAGATCTCCTTTTGCCGCTTATATACTTGAGACTTGGAGCCCTAACTTACAGCTGTTTGTTTCCTTGAGGAAGACGGACTCCTAAGAGAGTCATACCAACGTGAAACGGGGAAATACAACTTTCAGAGCATATGTTGTATTGCTATCAAATTTTCAATTAATATTACTTTTATTTTCTAATCCCAAAATACTATGTAAAATAATATATAAAATATAAAATATAAAATAATAATATATAAATGTAAAATAAAACTTCTTCTGTTTCCCTTTAAAAAAACAGTTTTTTATTAATTTGTCAAATGCCTTAATTTTTCAAAACAAGTGTTATTTTTTATAATTATTTATTAAAAGATACTCATCCAAATAATTTTTTCAAAAAACAATGCCAAAAGGCTCTAATACTATTAATCCGGGAATGGAAAAGCAAAGCAATACTATTTACTAATCTTCTATCATAATCTTTGACCTTCTCGCCCTCTTATCAAGGGCCATATCCTCAGAATACTTTTTCAGCCTACCTCTACCTCTACCTCTCCTCAAGCCCTCTATTGCCAACCTCTAGCATCTCCTTACCGGGGTTCAACAGAATGTCATTGTGGAACAATTATAAGTAAATTGAAAACTGGTTACCTGTTTCTTATAGCAAATGAGGTCTAAATTCTCAATGTGTGATGATAGAGTAAATTAAAATTTCAAAGGAAACTCTACTATTGATACTTGCGCACACCCAGAGTGGATACGTATAGGTAAGTACAACAAAACCATGTAACATAGGCAACAATGGCAATTTGTAACTAACATTCAAGTGCATGTAAGACTGCGATAATAGACCCATGTGGTTCAATTCTTACCGAAACCCACGTATGTCGGGAGCTTAGTGGACAGGACTGTCTTTTTTTTTATTCAAGAGTTGGTAAATTCTTTCCTAATATGATACAACTCATAAAATGTACTCTGTAATTCAAGCTTATAGACATTGAAAGATCAACAAGAATATGAAATTTAATTTAACGGGGATCTAACTGTGTAATAGTGATTTCGTTTTTCGAATACATGCTTGTAGAATATTCAGAATCAGGGAATTTGCTTTCTGTGTAAAAACCAGGTTCTTTAGCTTCAGGCAAAATGGCATCATTAGCCAACATCACAACTACTTCAGACATGTCTGGCCTGTCTTCTGGACTATGTTGTACGCATAATAGAGCGACATGAATTAACCGTAGCAATTCAGTAAAGTGACATGAGTCTGTAATATGCACATCAATCAGCTCCAATGGTCTACCTTCTTTTTAAAGTTTCCATACCTGTTAATAACAGATCAGTACATAATAAGGAACATGTATAAGCAAGTGAAGCGTGTTTAATAGATTTAAGGTATATACACCGACACTTAGTGAGACTTTTTGCACTATCAGTTTAGTTACACTATCACTTGTAATTACCTTACGAGTGGTCTGAATATGCAAGTACTTTTTAACATACAAGACTTACATGTCCGAGAAGGTTGATACTGTGACTTTCATGGAAAAATCCTCTGTTTCTTCGACCACTGATTATCTCTAGAACTAACACGCCAAAGCTAAATGCATCTGATTTTATTGAGAAAACACCGTGTATTAGATATTCTGGGGACATGTAGCCACTGCATCACATATTAAACAGAACATAGTGTTACACAGATGATACTATATGAGTAGTACATGAGATAAATGCTAAAAGGTCGTAGTGTGAAACCACTTACTGTGTCCCAACCACATGATGTGTATTAGCACCCGTCTCATTCCCTATCACAGTTCTAGCTATGCCAAAATCCGAGATCTTGGGGTTCATGTCAGCATCTAGAAAAATGTTAGTAGCTTTGAGGTCTCTATGGATAATTCTTAGCCGAGAATCTTGATGGAGATACAAAAGTCCTCGAGCAATTCCGTTGATGATGTTGAAGCGCTTAGGCCAGTCTAGTATCGAGCTCTTCTCTTCATCTGTTTATAACAGGTCTTACTCCCATTAGTATAGTTACTGATGCTGTAACTGCTTTTAATATGTTAAACAGAAACTACTTCCATTTGAAATTAACAAACTTTTTCAAAATCATGGTGAAAGCTGCAAGCTCAATGCTATACTATGAGCAGTACTCGAGGTTTTATGTGTTAAGCAAGAGTAAGCATACCAAATATGAAGAAATCAAGACTTCTATTGGGCATGTATTCATAGACCAGAATTTTCTCTTCTCCTTCAATGCAGCAACCTATAAGCTTCACAAGGTTTCGATGCTGAAGTTTGGCAATGCAATTAACTTCATTCTTGAACTCGTTGACTCCTTGCGAGGAAGATTTTGAGAGCCTCTTTATAGCTACTTCTTGTCCTCCCTCCAGGATTCCCTACGATATCATATTGAAGCTAAGGATGTTTTGACAGTGATAATTCAAAGTGTTACTTATCTGTTTACTGTCATATATCGTACATATAATAAACCTACAAGATACGCTACCTTGTAAACAGATCCAAATCCACCTTCTCCGAGCATGTTCTTGTCTGAGAAATTAGAAGTCGCTTTAGTTACTGTTGATAGGGAAAACAGTGGAAGTTCTAGATCATCTTTCAGAATCATCTTCCTCTTCTTCTTTCTCGCCTTTATCAAAATATACAGCCCTATGATCAGGCCAATGACAGACACTCCGCTCAACAATGATAGACTCAGCACAAGTGCTTTTATTTTCTTCTTCGAGCCTGAAAAAAAAATGGAGGGTAAAATAAGCTAAATATATACTATGTAAACTTTTTAACAAATAGCTAAGCAAAACACAACTAAAGCTAAGAATTGTTAAGTTTACTTCGTTCAGCTAATGCTTCATATTGATCAAATAGTAATGAATTTGTTGCATAAATTTTACCTAACTCCGAGTTAGCTATCCTTATGTAAATGTCCTGTCCTCCAGGTAATTCTCGAATTTCAACCAAGTCGCCATACCAAAGCAAACAGCCACTGCCACCATTGCGTATATCAAGATTTGAGTAAGCCATACAAGAGCAATTCTTTAAGCAAACTTTCTCGCACCCTCGGAGTGACATACTCACATCAAACCGTGAATACTGTGTATCTGGAAGCTTTATACCAGTGTACTTGAGAAATCCATCTCCATTCTTGCAACTAAGGGGTGTTCTTCTGACACATCCACCGGACCACTTTGTCACTGACCAATTTTTCGGATCTTTAGGCACAAACTTGTCTAAGCAACGACAAACAGGAGAAAATATGATGTTGCAACTACCATAGGCACCACATGCTCCATAATTTTCACAGGCATCTGCTGGTGATGCCAGGTAAACATGCCATTCCTGTATCTTCTCATCCCACGTCCAACGCTTAAGCATACCATGACTGTTCAAGGTTAATTTCGATACAGCAGAATTATCCACGAGCGTGTAGCTGTAAATTGCTTTCTTTTCATCAAAATCCAGCTTAAATGTATAAATTGTATTTTTTGTCAATCCTGGTACACCACTCCAGCGGAGTCCATTCCATGGTCCACCACTGAACACCTTAACTTTACCTTTCCTCATGACATCCTGAGGATATCCAGTAGGATCACAATGATACGTATATTTCCCTGGAGCCGGATCATATTCGTTCTTCCACGAGGACAGGTAAAATTCTTGTCCAGTCACAAAGTTCTTACCAAGTTTCATTCCTGGTAAGAGCGTATTAGTAGGATAATCAAAACTCTGCCACATGAAGTTCTCAGTCTTGGTATCATTTGCATCTCCTATGATAAGATTCCCTGAATTCAACAACTGCGCAATTGGATTCTTCACAGACAAAATCCTTGACGAATTAGTAGACAATATGCTCGTATTAGCAGAAGTAACAAGAGCAAGTCGTCCTGGATCAACGAATTTCAGCACAACACCAGATGTATTGTTGAGTGGAGTTTCTCTATTGGCAACCCATACAACAGACTTGTCAAGCACATCGTCGTGCTTGTACCATATTCCAATATACCAATTATTCGCGAAACTACCTGGGGAAAAAAATCCCAATTCAAAGCTTTCATCACATGAAACAATGGTCTTACCCTCTATTAGAAAGTCAGTTGTAGTGATAGTATCTTTTGCACTAGAAATTGAGCAAAGAAAACCACATAACAATATGTGCAACATAAGCAGAAATTTTTTCATTTGCTTTCTGCTGGATGATACCATTCCAATTTCCATAGTAAATGGCCATTTTTTGTCAACATAAAAACAAGCTAATTAAGGTGCCAAAATCAAGATCCGTGCAAAACTTTCCATTTGCTTTATCACATGCTACCATATCCAATATTTGAAAAAAAGTAGCGGTATCATAAATATATACACAAAAAGACGGCTGGGAAAATGACTCTTGTTTCTCTTTAACATATATAAGAAGTGTTTCAACCTACTTTAATTTGTTTTGTTGACCTTTTAATTTCTCATATTATCACTCAATTGATAGTTCCGAAGAAAATTGATTATTTGAGATAATAAATATTAGTCGAATGAATATCAACCCCAATTTTTTCAAACTGAACATGGCATTTGACATCTTTTTCCTTTTTTGTAAAAACACTGGCGGCAAAGTGCACACGAGGAAATTGTGGAGGTTGGTTTAATCAACCCAGTGCTTGTTTATTTCTGGGCTTGGATCTTAACTAACGTTTTTGCAAAAAATATTTGAATTCACATCAAAAAATAAGTGCCACAAATGCTAAACGAGGCAATCATTGGTGATCACCATAATATATTGTGTTGGTGAATTTCTACATATCTTGTTATATATGTTGATCACAAGTTCACAACTATTTGACCAGACATTCTGACGATCAAAGCATAACTCGTTGTTAAGGCAAGTCTCATGTCACGTCGCGATTCAACAAGATTTTCTATCGCTCATTCTAGCTGAAAATGTTATTTTTCACACAATTTCTTTTTATAGTTTAAATGATAGCACCGAAGGATTTAGGGTTCGTTTGGTCATGCGATAGGAAATCATGAGATGGAGTTGAAGTTTGTTTGGACGTGTCACATGCAATATGAAGTTTTTGTGTTGTCTATTTTCTCATAAACATAAGAATCCCATAAGCTGTAAAACTATTAAAATAACCCCAATTATTTATTCAATCTTACCAAATAAACAAAAATTTATAAAATCGCATAACATTGTGGTCAGTCTTGTTTACTCAATATAGATGAAAAATATTATTTTATTAACATTAAAGTAGTAGTAATAAATTTGGTTGATAAATAAATTTGATAAAAATAATGAATTTGATGAATATAAATGATAAAGTAGGAATTGATTTAAAGTAATAATAAATTTTATGTTGATGAAAATATTAAATTTAAAAAGTAAAGATATGATTATAATTTTTATATAGGCTTAAGTCATCGACAGCCACTTAAAGTTGTCTGTATAATTCACTTGAACACCTCAACTAAGGTTTGGACCTATTGAACACCTTATCTACTCAAAAGTGATGCCAATTAGACACAAAACCCTGACATGGCAAAAAACATGCACATCACTCTCCGCGTAAATCAATTAAAAATATATATTTTTTCTTTTTTTTTCCAACTTATACACCTAAATAAATAAATAAATAATAATAATAATTAATTTAAAAATAAAAAATAAAAAAGAAGGAACGTCTTCTGCCATCTTCAACTATTCCATCTTCTGTCATCTTCAACTATTCCAATGTCCATCATCTCTTTACCTACACCCAGCTCTCTCTCTCTCCCTCTCCAATTCTCCAATTCTCCAATTCTTCTTCTACTTTGTCCTTTTTCTTTTTTATGTAGATCTAATTATAGTCTCAAATATTTCGGCGAAGGTCCATTATTTTCGATGAAAAAATAATATCTCAGCGAAGTAATTGATTTTTTTTTCGATAAAAGTTTTCTTGTAATTGTGATAAATGATTACTAGTGAAAAGAAAATGAAAACAATGAATGGAAGATGTAATCCTATTAAAATAAAAGGTGAATGAGGGGTTAGCTTAGCTGGACATCAATGATGTATTATTGGTGTCGATGAAAAGAATAAGATTCGATGAAAAAGAAGAAAGGGGAGGCAATGGTATACTGACGATTAAGATGCAACGGCTCGGTGGAAAGGGAAATTAGTTTTGATAGGTTAATTCAAAAATAATTTTTAGTTTTTCTTTTTAAATTCCTTTTGAATTATTTAAATAAAGTTTTAAAAAAAGTTAATCAAATCAACACGGGTCATCAGTTCATTGGTCCATTTGGTATGTTTATGTGTTTGAGATGCACGCATGCTTGTCTTTTTATTGATTATTATTTTGTGTCAAATATGTATAAATTTGTTAAGATTTAAGTGTTCAATAGGTACGAGGTTACGTTGAAGTGTCTAAGTGAAATATGTGGACAACTTTAAGGGGTCGCATATGACTTAAGCCTTTTATTTACATATGAAATAAATAACTCGTAGATATAAATGTAGGGTTGTTTTAATAAAATATAAATTTGTGGGTCAATTTTTGTATTTAAAAATTCACAAATCATGATTTTTGAAGAATATAAGATTCATATCTGAGATGTAATCAGCGTAAAATTATATATTCAAATACTGATTTTATATCGTGATATAGCATAGCATCGCCTACTTGTGCAAATAAAAAAAAGGGAAAGACAGAGATAGACGGGTGAAGTTGAACAGATAGCCGACTTTAGGGCCTATTTAAGCCATGTCCTAGTTTCATAAATTTTTTGCAAGTCTAACAACTTTGACTTTTGACTGAAATAGGGTAACTTCACGCACATGTGACTGAATTTTAGGTATTTATGACTTTGTCCAATTTTTAATTTACACTGAGAAATGCAATATATTAAAAATAATTTTTAACGGTAATAATTTAATTATCGTTAAATATGTATTTTTAGCGACGATAGTTCTTTTTGTATATGCCTCTAAAATCTTTAGCAATATTAAATTCAATGGCAATAAACTAATGCTAATAAAAAATTTAATACTCTTTATTAATGTGTTTATTTATTACCATTAAATGATATTTTTGTTATAGTGATGTGACATCAAAACTTATTCCACCAAATATTAGGAGATTTTCGAAGAATTGAAACTTCAGTTTATAAATCAGTAATCTCTTAAACAAAATAGTGAAGCAATAACATGCGCAGATGACCTTTATAATTACAGACCTTTCTCAGCCCCCTTAAAAAATAATTAATGAAATGTATATTTTATCATAGTAGTATTTATATCAAGTAGTTTATAGTTTTTAATGGATTAGAGAAATGATATGGAATGAGTAACACTTCTTTAAAAAAAAATGGAATGAGTAGTTAATACAGGGTAAAACAGGAAAAATAAATTATCTTTCCTTTGATATGCTAAATTAAAATGGATAAGTAAAAGTGAAAATTTATTTTTAGATACTGGATAAGTAAAAGTGAATGGAGGGAGTAATCATTATTTTCTCTAAACTTACATCTTGAAAAAGAATAAGACCTCATTTGTTTTTATTAAGATTAAAACATCTAACTCTAAATACACATTTGATTGATTAAAATGTTGGTCTCTAGATTTGAATATTGAATGATTAAGATTAATTATTTTCTAACATTTTAATGTGCATAAGTTATTTATCTGAAACATAACAAATACACAATATAAATAAAAAATAATTAAATGTTTGAAAAATATAAATTTTATTTAATAAAAATAAAAAATAAATATTTATATTCATTAGCGATGGTGAAGATGGTTTATAGTGATGGTGATAGTAAAGGAATTGGTGTCTGTGGATTGTAATGGTGATGGTGATGAGAGTTGTGATGATGAAGGTAGTATTTAGCGCGATGATGGCGGTTGATATCAGTGGTGGAGCCAAATTTTTTTATTATTAAAAGTGTTCAAAAATAATGATGTGTAACTATCAAAATAAAACAAAAAAATATTGTACTCTTTAGAGTTTGTGACTGTCAAAATAAAACAAAAATAATATTTAATGCTATCCTTAATATGAAATAACTCTATAAAGAAGTATGTAGTCTTGAAATTTCAAATCATTATTAATACTATTAATTTAATAAAATATATCTTTAATTTTTTTCTTATAAAACGTATGTCGATCAAATCAACAAAAAATAAATTTAAGAGTGGAGTTGGACATGCCTATCACATTGAAGTGATAATAATAGACTGTCTTATACTTGCATGTTGCATGCCAATTTGCTCTTTAATCGAATTATTGATCATATAGTAGTACGTAATAAAAATACAGCTCGATGCATTAACTTTTTTTTTTAATGTGTGGGGTTCAGAAAAGAATCGAATTACAAGATATTTGTTCATATACATAATACTTCCTCCGTCTCTTTTTATATGTCATTCCTTTTGATAAATAGTTGGACCACAGTACTTGTCATTTTACAAAATTTATGCATAAATTACCATATTTTGCCTATTATACCCTTGATAGAGTAATTAATTAATCTTGAAAATGTATTCATCATTTATTATAAAGTTGACTTAAGAAAACATTAAATAAGGGTAGAAGGGTAAAGTTACATCATTTCTTAATGCAAGTGCAAATAAAAAGGTGACATATAAAAAGGGACGAAGGGAGAATATTTTTAAAAATTCCAGATATTTGAGATATTTTTTCATCTTGACAGGCAAATACTAATTTAATTAGGGGGCCAGAAAATTAAATGACTTAAAATTAACAGTGTTGATTTAATTTCTACCGCTATCTAAAATTTTGGCAACTAGTTGCATGTCTTAAACCAGAGGCAGATCCAGGATTTAAAGGTCGTGGGTGCCATATCGCTTTTAAATAAGCATGTTTATTAAATCGATCAAATATTTAATCTGTTTTGCCCTTGTAAATAGCAACTTGAAACTGTTGTTCGATTATTCATCTTTTGAGTTTATAAAGACAAATGAATCGAAAAAATAAATAAATTATGACAACTTGGCTTAAAGAAAAAGGCTTCCAACAATATCCTATATAATTACACTTGGTTGAATTTTCATATTTTAAATACACTTAGTAATGACATGGTTATTTATATTTATTAATAGTTCACGCTCTATGCAACATACTTAAATAAAGTGGTTGAAAATTTTTCACATGCATAATTTCAGTAACAGAAACGAAGTCTTATATTGATATTTTGACTCACAATATAAAAATCTTAAAAAACCAACGAAATCATGTGAGATTTCAGTATAATTTTTATGTCGTCCTATAATGCAACGTGCATTTTATTTTGTAATTTAAATAATTCTAGATAAGATTTAAATTATCATAATCTAAACTACTTCTTTTTTCATATGCAGTCAAATGATTTAGATAATAGAATAAAGAGTATGAGAAACTCGGCATCAAGTTTAAAAAATTTTGACAAAAAGAAAAGAAAATTTTGGAGGAGGAGAAGATTTAAAACAAATCTTAGTCATTTGTATGACTAAAAAATATCTCATTAAGGGTAAAAGAAAAATTACAAATTAAAGTTGTTTCTAATAATAGAAAAATAATATTCTTTTTGAAATAATCTTTAAAAAAAATGTATCACATTAATTAAATTGAAAAGAATAATATTTTATGTTTAAAATAAAAAAGAGAAAAAAAGTCAATAAAATACAAAGTAAGTGTTTCACAACATGATGTTAACATTTGCTGATTATATTGTAAAGTAAAGCACATATCATCATGTTGTGCTCATAGCCTAATGGTAATAGTGTTTCTAACTGCGCCAACATAGCCGGGTTAGTAGAATTGCATGCTTATGTGTTAAATGCTATTATATGCTTGTATGCTATGTGTTTTATGATTTGTTTATCCTTAACTGTGAGCATGATGTCTTTAGTCTAGGTTAGGCTAGTGTTGCCTTAGACTTATGACCCATGTGGGCTGGATAGCCTTGACTTTCTGCCGACGTCGTTTGAGCCTTAGATTAGGCGCTATCGCTGCTTGTTGCACTTCTGTATCTTCTCCTTCTAATTTTGTGGTTCCGACGCGTTCTCGAAGGTTCGGTGCATCACTAGAGGCATGGGATTGAGATACTATAGGCTTGGAGCCTTTTTTGTGATTTCTTGGAGTGAACGGCGTTCCACGGTGGCTGTTGCTGGATTGGATCCTATTGGAGATACCATCATCCCCGGGGTCGTTCTTTCTAGCTGGGCAGGGAGCGTATCGCTGGCTGCGTGGACTCGGTGATTTTGGTGATCGCCCCCGGGCCTCTCTTTCTAGCTGGGCTGGGAGTGTGCTGTTGGCTGGGTGCCCCCGGGTCACTCTTTCTAGCTGGGTTGGGAGCTGACTGAATGGTAGGACGACTCGCGATATCAACCTCACCCCCGGGTCCCTCTTTCTAGTTGGGCTGGGAGTGGACTGTTTGGTTGGGTGCCCCCCAGGTCACTCTTTCTAGCTGGGCTGGGAGTGCACTGCTGGCTGGGTGGAGTCTGATGGATTATCTTGGTCATTTTAGGCTAGTAGCATGGTCGGCATGACTCTCGAGGTTTTCAGTATGAGTTGGTGCGATTAGGCATTTTAACTTTAAAGTTTAAGCCTAAGTTTGACTTTAGTTAACATTTTGAGTAAATGCGCTCGGATGAGAATTCTGTCAGCGCGGTTAGCTCCGAAATATCGTGTTTGATCTAGATTTGATCCTTCGTTCGTGTCCCGAGGATTCTGAGATTTTTCCGAGCCCTTTTGTGGTTTTTGACTTAAAATGACGGTTGGGTGTGGGACCCACTTTTTATCAAGATGACTTCGTATGGAAATTTCGACTGCTCCATTGAGTCAGGAATATCGAATTTAGTATGGTTGCATATCTCGTTTGCGTGCACGGGGTTCCGAACGAGTTTGGAGCACCCCGTCGGAGTTTTTAAGTTTCCGAAAATAAGGCTGAAAACTGGTGTATATAATGCAGAAAAATCAGCACTTTTTCTAAAACATTAAAAGTTCATATCTCCCTCATCTCTCAGCCAAATAAGGCGATTCGAAGTGCGAAAGCTTCATTTTTTTTTGTGTCTTCGATGTGGATTGATCGAAAGTTGTCAGGTGCACGTTGTTCGAGGTAAAATTCGTGATAAACTTGTCTCTGATACCAACTTATCACGACCCATTTCTCGAGTCATGATGGCACCTACTATACCCTACCAGTAGGTAAGCCAACCCGTAACCCAGAACATCAAGTAATGAGCGTAAGGGCAGAAACTAGCGAAAGTAATAATCTAAACAAGGACAACAAGGCGGAAGCAAACCAAAATAAATATATACAGAAATCCCTCCCAGAATCTGGAAGTCATGAGTACAGAGCTGTCTAATAAAGAGTACAAGTCCCAAAAGTGGACTACAATAAAGCGTGTCTCAAAAGCAACAAGACTAGCTAAAACAAAAGAAGGAGAAAGGACAAACCCAAAACACTAAGTGCTCACCCTCGTCTCCGAGTCACAGCTGCAAAAGAAGGCTGGAACTAATCACCGCTGGTAACTGGTACTGGGACCTGCATCACGAAATAGATGCAGAGTGTAGCATGAGTACCAAAACAACAGGTACTCAGTAGGCATCAAAGGTCGACTGAGCAAAAAGGGGTAAAAACAATAAGAAAGGATAGATACTAGACACAGAGAGGTCAAAGCGAATAAGAAATGAAAGCACACGAGCATACCAGAAATAAACTAAGTACGGCTAAACTAAACCAAACTGGACCCTCATAAGCCCAGAAGGTACACTCCTGCACAAGTTTAAATAAAATCTGAACGGACCCCCATAAGCCCGACAGGTACACAGAATAACTAAGTCTACTGAGAAAGAAGAAAACCGGGCTCCCAGCCCAAAGTAACCAAAATAATCCATCAGACTCCACCTAGCCAGCAGTGCACTCCCGGCCCAGCTAAAAAGACCGACCCCGGGGGTTACCCAACCAAACAGTCTACTCCCAGCCTAGCTAAAAAGAGGGACCCGGGGGTGAGGTTGATATCGCGAGTCGTCCTACCATGCGGGTTCGAATCCATGTGGTGATTCTATCTTTTGCGAAAAAAAGAAAAGAAAAAGAATTGCAGCATAAAATATGTACAATTAAAACGTACCCATCCAGATTCGATCCTGCAATGCTTGAGGGGAGAAACTCAACCTGCCACCAGTGGCACCATGCATCAATTTGTTTTTTGGGTGGCAAGTTTAATATTTATCAGATATTCGATACATATATACATACATAAACGAAATTTCAATCGAGGTCATTGGGTGTCATGGCAACCCCACGACTGCACATAGATCCGCCCCTGTCTTAGACGTTACACTATGAAAACATATACTTCCTCTGTTTCTATTTATATGTCACCATATTTTATTTCACGTGTATTAAGAAATTAAGTAAGTTTACTATTCTACCCTTATTTAATTTTTTTTGAAGTCAATTTTTTAATGAATGAATATGAATTTATTTATTTTGATTAATTAATTTGACCAATGAACATTAAGTTTTTCTATGTTGATCAAATGTATATTTTCAAGGCTAATACTCCCTCTGTCCCTAAATACTTGTCCATTTTGACAAATCAAGAAAGGACAATTTTTTTTTACCTATTATACCCTCAATTAATTACTTTGAAAAATGTAGAACTTTTTGAAACTCTTAAATTTTTAATTCACCCAATTCATAATTAATAAGGGTAAAATGGTAAACTCAGTATGTCAATCATTGTTTTCTTAATAGGTATGTCAATTCAAAAGTGGACAAGTAATTAAGGACAGATGGAGTAACTTACGAGGGTAAAATAAGAAAAATATTGTAATTGATTTTGATGATTGATAAATCAAATGAAGGTATCTGATATCTCCAATGTTCTTACACAATAAAACTCAAACAACACTGTTGTGAAGTGTACTATCTCTGCACTTGCAGCAGGGTGGGCACAATGTCCTTTTCCTTCTCAATCAATGAGAAGAGTTTAAGGTTTTATTCTTTGTCTCTCTCTTAGATAAGATGACATAACAAAGAGCAAAAACTAGCTTTGACAAATTGAAAATTTTGCTAGTCTCAAAAAGCATCAGTTGTCTCAGCTTTCAAAACGTGAAGACCTCTACAACAAGGGACCTGCTCTTATCAACTGAAGTTTTCTTATGTATTGTTTCTTTTCGAGTCTGTATCAACTAGAGCTGGTTGATGTAGTGAGAGAGCAATAGAGTTGTAATTTGTATATAAAAGTTTAATTCCTACAATTACAAGAGTTTGTAAACAAATCCTTGCTACTATTTAATGAAATTGTTTAGTGAAATCCTACAGAGGTAGGTCAGGTCGTAATTATTACTCGCTTCTAATACAAAAATATAATGACAAGTTTTTGCACCTACTCATGTCCCTATTTAATTTTTTTTCTCAAATATGATGATTTTTAATTTTTGACCTTAGTACCCATTTAATGAAAATTTATGAATTAAAGTACCGTTATCTATAACCTAATGCACTTGGCATAAGCTTAAAGAATTTTTATCTCGCTCGCATAAATTTGGCGGGAATTAAGTTATGCGGCATAGGTTGTGTAGTATTTCTATGACCTAATTCTTTCAGCAAACGTTTAGTCAAACATTTCTTCGCTCGGCACAAGTTCTGTAGGAATTAAACTACGTCTTTTACAACACAACTTGTGGGTTTTGAAATTGAATTTTTGCCTCGCTCGACATAAGTTGTGTAGTATGACACAACTTGTTAGGTACCTTACACAGGACATTTATGCAAATGACCCTATGAAAAATTCTGAGTTTGTGAGGAACCTATCAGGTTCTGGTGGCCTGGCCATACCCTTGTGTCTTGTTTAATTTCTCCAAAATGGTCCCAAAAGAACAGTGGTTATATTATGATAAAGTTTTACTTTTCAACTGTTGTAAGTAAGCTTCACAAAAAGGCAATAAATAGCCTTCAAATCCCATATGTGAAAATGACTAGTTAGTGCCATGCCATGCCATAAAGGCTGGCTATGAAGTAACAAAATTTTCAAGACTGTGAATTAAACAGCAAAAAATTAGCATTAAATGAAACAAATATGAAAATTTCGTTGACGAAGTCAATAAGATAAGATATCTAAGGTTATGTAGGTCCAACCTTTAATTTGGTGCAAAGAAACTTATTCAATTCTAATAACTCCCATTATAAATCTTGGGTAAGGTAGCATGTGATACAGCAGAGTTCTTAATGGAAACTTTTCTGCTTACATTGCACATATTGTTATGTGGTTTTGTATGCTCAGTTTGTAGTGCAAATGATATTATAACTGCAACTGACTTTCTAACAGATGGTAAGACCATTACTTCATCTGATGGAAGCTTTGAGATTGGATTTTTTTCCCCGGCTAGTTTCACGAATAATTGGTATGTCGGAATATGGTACAAGCACAATGTACCTGATAAGTCTGTTGTATGGGTTGCCAATCGAGCAAATCCATTCAACAACAAATCAGGTGTTAGGTTGAAAATCATCGATACAGGACAACTTGCTCTTCTCACTGCTGACAATAAGAGCATATGGTCTACTAATTCGTCAAGGAGTTTGGCTGTGAAGAATACAGTTGCACAGTTGTTGAACTCGGGGAATCTTGTCGTAAGAGATGCAAATGATGCTGAGCCTGAGAAGTTCCTGTGGCAGAGTTTTGATTATCCTACTGATACACTCTTACCAGGCATGAAAATGGGTATGAACTTTGTGACTGGACAAGAATTTTACCTGTCCTCATGGAAGAAGGAATCTGATCCAGCTCCAGGAGAATATACTTACCGTTGTGATCCTACTGGATATCCTCAGAATGTCGTGAGGAAAGGTAAAGTTAAGGTGTTCAATACCGGACCATGGAATGGACTCCGCTGGAGTGGTATACCAGGATCCATAAAAAATACTATTTCCACATTTAAGCTGGATTTTGATGAAAAGGAAGCATTTTACAGCTTCACGCTTCTGGGTTCTGTTATGAGCAAATTAACCATAAAAAGTAGCGGTGAGCTTCAAATTTCATTGTGGTTTGAGAATAGACAGGAATGGCAAGTGATTCTTTCTTCATGGAGAGATACTTGTGACAACTATGGAACATGTGGTGCATATGGTAGTTGCAACAACACACTCACTCCTTCGTGTAGCTGCTTAGACACGTTTGTGCCTAAAGATCCAAGAAATTGGGCAATGACAAATTGGTCCAGCGGGTGTGTTAGAAGGAAACCCCTTAATTGCCAGAATGGAGATGGGTTTCTGAAGCACTCTAGTATAAAGCTACCAGATACACAGTATTCATGGTTTGATGTGAGTATGACACTCCACGAGTGCAAGCAAGCTTGCTTGAGGAATTGCTCGTGTATGGCTTACTCAAATCTTGATATACGCAATGGTGGGACTGGCTGTTTGCTTTGGTATGGCGACTTAATTGACATTCGAGAATTGCCTGGAGGACAGGACATTCACGTTAGGGTTGCTACCTCAGAGTTAGGTAACATTTGTGAATTTGATCAAAGTTGGAGTATTAGCTGAATGATTTAAACTTCCTAATTCTCAGATTTAGTTGTATTTTACTTAGATGTTTGTTAAAAGTTCACACAGTATATGTTCACTCTTCCATGTCTATTTAGTTTATTTCACCCCTCCATGTTTTGTTTTCTTTTTCAGGCTCAAAGAAAACAAAACTACTCGTGTTGAGTCTGTTACTGTTGAGTGGAGTGACTGTGACTGGCCTGACCATAGGGCTGTATATTTGGAAAAAGAAGAAGAAGAGGAAGATGAATTTGAAAGATGACCTAGACCTCCCACTGTTTACCTTATCAACTCTAACTAAAACATCCTCTAATTTCTCAGTCGAGAACAAGATTGGAGAAGGTGGATTTGGATCTGTTTACAAGGTAACATCTTAAGTTTATGAATCATTCTTTCTGTAAATAATATCTACTATTATTGACAGTAAACAGATGACACTTACTGAATCACTAAGCCAGATATATGTTGATATTATAGGGAATCCTGGAAGGCGGACAAGAAATAGCTATAAAGAGGCTCTCCAAATCTTCCTCACAAGGAGTTAACGAGTTCAAGAATGAAGTTATTTGCATTGCCAAACTTCAGCATCGAAATCTTGTGAAGCTTATAGGTTGCTGCATTGCAGGAGGAGAAAAAATGTTGGTCTATGAATATATGTGCAACAGAAGTCTAGATCTCTTCATATTTGGTCTGGTTACTCTCTTTTAACACGAAGAACCTCTATTAGTACAAATAGTAAAGTTAATAGTTTAATCACATTATCAGTGTTCTAACAGAGGACTTGTTAACAGATGAAAAGAGGAGCTTGTTACTCAACTGGCCTAAGCGCTTCGACATCATCAATGGAATTTCTAGAGGACTTCTGTATCTCCATCAAGATTCTCGGCTAAGAATTATCCACAGAGACCTCAAAGCTAGTAACATTTTGCTAGATGCTGACATGAACCCCAAGATCTCAGATTTTGGCATAGCTAGAAGCGTTGTAGGAAATGAGACTGGTGCTAATACACACCATGTGGTTGGGACACAGTAAGAAATTTAATACTACTCATCTTTTAGCATTTATATTATGTATATAATATCCTTTATTTAACACTATTTTTGTTTAATGTGTGATGCAGTGGCTACATGTCCCCAGAGTATGTAGTCCATGGTGTTTTCTCCGTAAAATCAGATGTATTTAGCTTTGGTGTGTTAGTGCTAGAGATAATCAGTGGTCGGAGAAACAGAGGATTTGCCGGTGAAAGTCACAGTATCAACCTACTCGGACATGTAAGTCTTGTTTGTAATTAAAGACGAGTTTAAATTTTGTGCACTAACAGAGTAAAATAATCCTTAAACAACGAGGTCACTTATAAGGTAGTTAATTGATAACACCTCATAAAAATGATAGTTAAACTGCATTGAACTTAAATCCATCAGGCACATGTTTCTTGATTATGTACTGATTGTGTTATTGATAGGTATGGAAACTTTACAAAGAAGGTAGACCATTGGAGCTAATTGATGGGCATCTAATGGATTCGAGTTATATTTCTGAATTGCTACGCTTAATCCATGTCGCTCTGTTATGTGTACAACAATGTCCAGAAGACAGGCCAGACATGGCTACAGTAATCTTGATGTTGACTAATGATGCTATTTTGCCTCAAGCTAAGGAACCTGGTTTCTTCACAGAAAGAAAAGTCACGTCTGAATGTTCTACAAGCATGAGTTCAACAAACGAAATTACCGTCACACAGTTAGAACCCCGGTAAATTACATTACATGTTCATTCAAATCGTTCAATGTCAACAAGCTTGAATTACGGTGTTTTGTGCTGTAAAGCCATAATGGCCTATGGTATACGGTATCTGTTATAAGTAAGTCTTAAATATGGGTGTGTATCAGTATTTAGTGTGGATAACTATAGTTTTTATTAATTCTAATGTATTTTTAAAGAATTCGAAAGTACCTATTCAGCATGTGTACATCAAAATAAATGAAAGATCCATATATAATAAGTCAACACATGTACAACTATAGCTGATTAAAGTCATGAAATTGCCAAGACTAGAGTGATTGGAAGGATTGCAATTCTAATTTCTTATTTTCTTTCTAGGAAATGTACAACTATAGCCAAAAAGACAGAATAAACAAAATCCTCTGATAGAATAACCTGTAAGTATCTCAACTATACATGTAAGAACATCATACTCTAACAGAGAGTTTCATTATTCATGGAACTATCATCTGTACAAAAACTCAATACGTCCATCTTCTCATCTCTATGTGAGACAGAGATAATCTAAACACTTCAAAATCTTGCATCTCCAGGAGCGCTTATAAGAACTATCTCATGTGTATACTAAAAGTTTCTATTCAAGATATCATCTGCCTTTACTCCAAAAATAAATAGTTAGAAGAATCACGACTAGCAATATTCCCTCGTGTAAATGCCCAGAAATTCATATACTTGATTATGATTTTCCAATTTTCAACGTATGTTGAACCCATTAAGAAGAGAGATGATGGACAGGGCTTTTCCCTACAACCAAAGAAGTGTCAAGAACATTTTAAAAGACATGCAAATAAATAGAAATTGTAGCACAATAAATCATTTAGAAATTTGAACCTGGATTAATTTCTAGGTCTTCAAGCCTGCAGTTATTATTTGGGGGCATAGGATCACCCAGAGTGCGGGTGTTGGATTTGAACTGAGTATAAGATGTTGTGAGTCTTTGGTGGATCTCTTTCATTTTCCCATTTTGTTCATCCTGCCGGTCCATTTCAATAAGAATCTGTGGAAATGAACACATGGCATAAGAGGCATATAATGGATAATATTCTTTTAACTGAATGTAGCAATAAAATATACCTGAGCAGGGATTTGCATGAATAATGGTTGAAACCTTTGCCTGCAATACTCATTGAAAAGGAGTGTCATGATTATCAGCGGAATTACGAAGCTTGACGCCACTGTAGACTTTTTTAGTCCAAAGACTGCCATGGCTATAACTTGCATCAGCACCATTGAAAAAATTGTTGCGTTGTGCACAATAGGCCAATAAGTTCCCCCAGTTTGATATTTTGTTACATATACGTTGAGGATCTGAAAGTTTTAGTGAATTGGGTGTTACAAACACAGGCTACAAGTGTGGATGCAGACATGGATATTCAGGTTAAACATAGCGGTACAAAAAAGATTAATCAAACCGTTCCTTGAGATGACTTCTTGTTCTCTTCTGACCCGTTCAAGATAACATTCACTTTCTTTAGTAGAAAAGTTCAACTACACATATTTTTGCATAAATCTATTATTCCTAACTGTTAGATTAACAGATCCTTGGTTATGACTATCACATTAACCTTGGTAAGTAGGATTTTTTGTCACCTTAAAAACCACAAATGTGAACTTCCTTACAGTACATGCATCATCTTGTTGCTTTTAAAAACAAAAACCTTTACTTTTCATGCACAATGTCATTAGGGAATACCAAGAACATTGGGATTCTCACAAAACTAGATCTAATAATCTAAGATAATCAACAAAGCTTCTTGCTTCTATGTAATCTGTTCATGACATTTTTTCGTCTGTTTATTTTAAGTCGATATAAGATAAGGTTGCATAACAATCTTCGAAATACTTTAAGGCCAAAAGCACAACTACTGGGACGCTAAATGCTCAGAAGTGATACTACTTTAGTACCAAATTCGACTGTGGATATTATTTGGTAATCATATTTATAAGGTCTCGTGATTTTATTTTATTTTATTTTATTTTGAGTTTTGGTCCTACTGCACAGAACTGTGGGTACAACCATAAAAACTTCAGACAAATTTATTCAAATTCAGCTACAAAAGCACAACTCAAACACAGCTAACATCTCCAGAGGTATCATTTTCCATCGATTTCAGACAAATGAGAAATGCAAGCAATTTAGAGGCGAGAACAAGAAGCTCATTGACCTTCAAAATATAAAGGCAAGAACAGGTATCTTCAATAATCTACCCTTACAAAATCCAGACACATCTTGATTTTCCATTTTTCTTATTGTTGGCTCAAGATATTACTGGCTGTTTCCCAAGATCCTTAACCAATACATTTCATAAGTTAAATAAAACAAAATTGGAACATAAAATAAGATTAAGAGTATGGATGGAATGATTCAGAAGGGGATGTTTACCTGATTACGGTATACAAGGTAAGCAAGGGAAAAATAAACCAGCAAGAATGGCAGTATCAAAGGAGACAGTGTGGAATACACAAAGCCAAAAAGCCCAAATAGAAGGATCCTCGGAACTTCTGTGTGGTATGGAAAAGTCAATGTGCCATATGTAGTGACATCCTTGTTTCTGAGAATAAATATATAGAATAAGTTGCAGAGTAAACCAAACGGTTGCATGAGTTCGCATGATAAACTTGCCCAGCCTGATGTCAAAACATAAGTCATAAAAAAGGTGGCCTGCAGAAAAAAATAATTAATTAATCATCACACACTTGGTGAATTCTTCAAGTTGCAAGGTGAAGGTGAAGGGATCAAAACAGGGAAGCTCCTTGTGTAGGAAAAGCACTCAATAAGGATATTTAAACAGAAGGTATAAAGAGAACGTAGGTGTAGTTTTCCAGGGTCTCCCGTTTCCTAATTGGACAGCTAAGAGGCAGTGATGACACATTACTAGCTGCAGTGTTTGTTTAACTTCCTCTCAGATTCTCATCACAAGTTGGACTAGTGGAAGTTTCTGCCCTTTATCATGTCTAATGATGTAGGAAAGGGGACATGTACTTTCCACGAAGTACTACTACCTTTCCGTCTTTTTCCTTCTCACCCTATTAATCTTGAATAAAATGTGGTCCAACTGAAAAATGAGTTTTTCCAACCACATATGAATAATAACTACACTTCAGAAGACTAGCCCTCTAGCATCCATCAACCCAATAAAAAGGCTAAAAATAAACCTAGTATTAGCGTTGTTGTTTTCTCTAAGGAAGCATTAATAGAACATGATGAATTCCTAAAATCAAATATTTGTCGGTTTAATATTTGAGGATTGAGAATAATAGTTAGCGCAAAGAGAAAGCTGGTAAACACACATATATATGCACATAGAGGAGGAAGGTTACCGTTGATGGTACTGCTGTCGCAAGTAGGTAATTTACATCCTTAAAAATCTTACTGAACCTCTCAATCACAGACCCCGAGAGGATGTTACCAAAGAAAACATTCCAGATGAAGAAGCACAAAACTTTTATGCTTGCACTCCTCTTCCTACCACTGCGAGAGGTAGAGCCTTCCAATGTAGAAAATAGCAACATTATTGGAGGAACCATGTACATAAATATTATTAACACGACACTTGGTAGATATCCCGTAGCCAGCTGACTCATTGCTTTCCTGCAAGAAAGAAAGGGATAAAAGATAGCCATATTGCCCATGGATATAGCTCAGACTTCATAAATTGGTAGTATTATTATCTATGTCTAGGCTGAAAACTTAAGGTTAATACAGAGAATGAAAGAGAAGCATTGAAGTTAGTAGCAGAATGAAAACAGTGTATAGAGGAAGATGGTAAATCATTGTGAAAAAAAAAAGTCAAACTTGAATCAAAAAAAACACAACTTTATTTCCTCATGCTGTGTGTGTGAGAGAGAGAATGATCAACAAATGTACTCCTTTCAAAAATAGATTCCCAATGTAAATTTAAAACTTAAAAAATTAGAGTTACAATTTTACAAAAATAGGCAGTGACGGGATTACCTCTTTAAAACTCCTTTAAGAAATGGAAATGTCTTTTGAAGCTTGTCGAGGTGAACAAGACCTTGTGTTAATGAAACAGGCACAATGAAAAATGCCACCAAAGCCATCGAGGCCACAAGAATAGCTACTTTGCGGATCCAAAGGAGTCTATATGGGACACAAATGTTTGACCAATACATATCACCTGGTTCTGGAGAAAGATTTGTGACCCATGACATAGGATTTCGAGATTGAAGGCTCTGAGAAGCAACCAAAGCAGCATAGCGAGTCCTGAAAAATACT
This sequence comes from Solanum etuberosum, assembly GCA_029582245.1. NCBI lineage: Eukaryota > Viridiplantae > Streptophyta > Magnoliopsida > Solanales > Solanaceae > Solanum > Solanum etuberosum. Next base: position 33,751 of record JAJONR010008253.1, read on the forward strand.
AAAGCAGCTGCAGACTCCTGCAAGAAAAAAATGTGTATTCATTTCACTTCTTATTTTGTCTAGCCTCATGAAAAATGAAGCTAATTCAAAATTTTCAAGACAAAAGAGTCGAGCACACCAAAAGCAATACGAAATATGTAACACTGTAATCTATTTAGTTAAATCAGGAACAAGTGCAACTTAGTGCTGTTCCTTCTGTTGAAGATTAACCAAACTTGGAGCTGTGCATTGAAGTAACCTTTACCAAGCATGAGAACTAAGAAGTTAATAGTTCAGCACATGTCAAGCCTAAAATGAACCCAAACATAGTTTCAAGAAGGTAATGTTCCACCTATGGTGTATTGACTTGGAAACTCTCTCTGTAGATGCTATGGCTTAAATCTAACCCTCAGTGGAAGTCATGGCAATCATATGAAATCTGCCTAGCTGCAAGAACAGATGAAAATAATAAGAATCACTCTAATACCTTTTTCCTCAAATCTGAACCGCCAAAATCACTTCTTCCTTTGTCACCTTCCGCATCCATGGGAAGCATGCTGAATGATGCTGTTGTTCCACAAAGACCACATCTCATGGAATTCGATCCAATGTGTAGTTCCCTAGGCGTCAGTTTTAGCATCTTGCACACCTTCCCTGCATCAGTCTGCAGTCATGCAACATGTGGCATATTAACAACCAGAAGAAAGAAAAAGGAGCACAAGGGAGAATAATGTCAAACCACTAGTTCAAGCAGAAGATAACTGCTTTTGTTTAGCTGACATACATATGCTTTATGAGGAAAAGCTAGCAGAAGATAGAGGGACTCTGGGGTGTGCTATTACTCGAATTGTAGTTTTTTAACTAGAGTCATGGAAACTCATAGGAGTTGGCATTACAATAAAAAAAAAATCCTTGATCCTGACAATAATGGCAGAGAGCGTATTATTCAAGAGCAAAATTTATTTAGATAATATTCCTGAAGCTTCAGACACCTTATGTCTACCATGAAGAAAACTCTATCATATTTCGAAGGAGAATCACTAGATTCTAATGTGGAAAACATATTGCCAGCATCAAAACCAATCAACTCCATTTTGCAGTTAAATTTTACCATATCATGCAGTTTCAATACCATTTACCTTTTGAGCTTTTAAATCTCATGGATGCTACAAGAAAAAACTACTTAAAAGTCTTCGACCTAATTTTTTGACAAACATCTATAGCAAAATAATACATAGCGCCGGGTACAAACAACTCGAAATCACTTTATCACCATTATGGCCTCACAAAATACGAAGAAACATATAGAACATCCCATTACACCAAGTAAAAAATTTCAGCTCATATTAATATTTAATTGGAGCCAGAAGAGGATAATAGATGTGTTATAGTAGAGAAACTTCAAAGACACATCAAGCTTTGAGATCAAGAGAAATATTTCCATAATGAGACTACCAAATAGGAGTGAATACCCACCACCAGTTTCTGAACAGAGCCAGATCGATAAACGATTTGATGAGATAAAAAACTTGATGCATAGAAATTTGTGAAGAATCTTGCCACTGTTCCACTGTATGATTCTTCTCGCGACCATGGGATGGCACGAACAAGAACTGTGAAATAACTTGGGTTGGACACAGATGAAGTAAAGTAAGCCAGCCTCATCCTTGAAATGCTTTTGTACTCCTAAAAGCAAGTGAAGACCTTTTATGAAAAAAGAACAGACATAACATACATACTACCACATACTAAGGATAGAGTATGAAATACCTACATTTTCAAGGAAAAAGCAGCAAATGGAAATTAGTTGTGATTCTTACAAGGTATAGAAGAAAACAAGCACAGCAGGATACGAGGTACAATGCAAGGCAGTGAGCCCAAAGCCTGAAGAAGATGAAAGGAATATGTAGGTGAAACTGAATCAGATTAAAATGGAGCAACAGGTTAGAAAACTGCCTTTTTCTTAGGAAACTACCTTCTACTGTTCTACATATGCTTCCTTGGTCAACTTACAACATACAGTCTCTTTAGTAATAATACTTTCTCTATTCTCAGTAAAATTAACTTCAGGATTACTTTTTCTTGAGAAGGTAATTCAGGACTTAAAAGGGTCTCAAAAATCAAACAAGACAGAAAAAGGCATTGGAAGACTTGCAGACACTTCCAAGAAACAACAAAATAGAAGCTTTTAGTCCCTCCTATTTTCAAAATTGCGATATGTATCTAAGTATGTCCATTGAGAAGAGAATAGACTAATCAACTGCATGTAAATCATTATCAGCAATTTTTAGCGCATTTCTTACCATCTTGACCCTTCCTCAACATTCGCAATGGTGAATACCTCCAATGTCTCAGCTGGAATCTGGTGACGCTGCATCTCTTTTCCAAAATAATTAAGTGGGAGCACAAGAAAATTGCATACAATGGCTGCAATGGAGAATATTCGGAAACTGTCCACAATGAGCAGCAGGAGAGTAAGTTTACTGCAATGGAGTAATGGTTCATAGACATAACAAAGTGCAATAGAAAGATTGTTCTTCAAACTGAACTTCACAACTGCACCATTGGAAGTGATATAAAGTCTGAAGGTTAAAGAATTATCAAGAAAATGATTCCCTTTTGTTTTTGTTGGTTAAACCATCATTATCTGAAGGTTAAGTGATTTTGGTGTTTTAGCATCAAGAAATTTGGAAATGGTGGCCAAATTATCTGAAGGTTAAGAAATGGTGGCCAAATTGCACCATTGCAGTTGGTTAAACCATCATAAATTATCAGAGAACAGATTCCCTTTTGTTTTTGTTGAATCTTCTTTTACTATGCTCCCCAAAACCCCAATATTGGCCAACCTTATTGTACTACCTTCTCATCTGACAGCTTCTGTACATCCTTACAAGACAAACCATACAGCTAAATATTCAACAGAAAGTTTAACCAATGTAATTCAATCATGCATCCTGTTAAGGAAATAATGACAGGGCAATGACAGTAAGCCAATAAGCCATGACTACTATTTTGGCAATAGGTAAACAACTTCAAACTAGACAATACAAAAATATGGATTTATGCAATATATACTAATCGACCATGCAAAAATATGCAAGCTCCTTTACTATAAATTGTATGCTTGCTGAATTTTTCCCTGAAATGATGAAAATACTTGAAACGGAAACAAATTTGATAGAAATAATTTAGACTAACTCATTCAAATTATATCAGATTATCAGGAGTTAATTGACTTTTTCTTAAACACTAGAAAATCTAACAACTAACAAAGTGCTGGATATTCCAATTTCACCTGAAAACAATCATCCGCACGAATACCACTGCATCCAAGCCACCAGTAGCGCATATTTCTTCATCAGATGTCTCCCATGCCTTTAGGATCCAACTTGGAGAAGGAACAAATCGATCAAACCGAAAGGCATCCTGTTGTCTTGATCTTACCTGAGCAATCTTCGCACCAAAGTAAACATTTACAAAGCTTGGTTGTTTCCTTAAAACCGAATACAAGGAGAACAGCACTACGCTCACTGCAGTATTGATACCAGCAGAAGTCAACAGAGCAGCTAGCTTCATCTCCGTCCCCAAATATTTCAGAAACCTCAATAGTTAAGACATGTCATTGCCTCTGCCTTCGTTTAAATATTGAAAAGATCTTGCTTGATGTAGAAGCATGAGAAGATCTAAGATGCAGCAGCAAGTTTGGTGCATTAAGGTTAAGAAACTGCAAAGTAAAAGCACAGTGAAGGATTTATGGTTTGCACATTATAAACAACTATTTATCTGGTTATAAACAGCTGACAAATTCCACAATTAGACACACAAAAAAAGAAAAATCAGATAAACAAAACAAATATAACATAGAAAAAATTCAGCCTTACAAGCATGCTCATTTCAAATATCTCTGATCCACACTACGCAACTTAGCATACTAAAGTGTAAAATCAAGTCAGTAAAATCCAGTGACAATTCTCTATTCCGAGCATACATAACATGCAAAACCAAAATCAAGTAAAAACAAAATGAACAATTTACAGTTAATGTAACGCTCATATCCATGTTCTTCACACTATTCAGTTTCTGAAATTGCAAAATTTTACATCAGATCAATTCAGAGGCAATAAACTATCACGAAACAGCAAAAATACCATACACATTGCGTCCGTTACTTCTCAAAAATCAATAATTAATAAAAGTAAATCAAAACGTTACCGAAGAAGACAATTTTAGAACGAAATCCGACGAAAAATAAGAAAAATCAGGAAAAATTACCAAAAATATAGTAAAATGAGAAGAATCACCTGAAATTGAAACCGCTTCCTATTTCAGAATGACGAAATAGCGAATCCGAACGCAAATTTTAAAAAAATGAAAAAATCGATGAATGTTTAAAGCAACAAAAAAACTGATTGCTTCAAACCAGAAGAAACCCTAGAAAAATTGTTCTTCCGTTTTTTTTATTTTGCGTTAGGATTTGGGAGACGAGAGAATAGGCTCTAATTTTTCGGTAACAAGGAAAAACAGTGCGAGAGAGAAGAAAGGCGCGTCGATTGCGAGTGTGCGTGTGTGCGTGGATTATAAAGAAGTGAGATTCTGTGGGCCCAATAAATAATTTGCCACGTGGATTTAGAGAAATGAGGAAAGTGTAAACGGAATGGAACCGCTCTTAACTGTCAATATCCCGGTTTTTTTTTGTATCAGTTTTCATGCAAATTGAACCGCTGCATCACCGTGTTGTACCTACTGCATAATCTGAAATATATGGATATGGATATAGGTAAGAAATGCTTCATCCGTCTATCTTTACTTATTCGTATACTAAAAATAGTTGTGAAACTTTACTTATTTAGTGTAAAAAAACTTTTCTATCATTTTCTTTGAACTTAAGCATTTGTAGAAAGTTATCACTTTCGTCTTCATATGAAGATTCCGAGCTATTATCAAGCCTTTTTTTACTTTCAATATTATCAAGTCTGTTTTCAATAGAAACATTCTTATTTTTTAAAATCTGAATATCACTTTTGAGATTATTAATTGACGAATTAAGAGATAATATATTATTTTGTTTCTATTTTATGTTTATTATTAAATATTATTCATTCCCTAATTTTTGGATTTATTGTTTCTTGAGGATATGAGTATCAAGTCAAACATAAATAAGTAAAGACGAACAAAGAGAATAATTTTATGTAATGGAAAAAAAGATACTTAACTTTTAAGTTGATACGGATATAGTTAAGTATTTTTTATTATAGAAACTTGTAGTTAAAGTGACCATTGAAATTAACTTATGAAAATTCTACCTATTTATTTGTTGAAGTGTGATCATCTCATCTAAAAGCCATGCTTTTTCACGTATGGGTCTGACTTTTTTCATGAACAAGCATGTGGAAATTCTTTTTGATATGAGTGGCTAAAAGCTTGAGATGTTAGAGAAAGCATATAATATGCCCTCTCACGTATGGGCCTGATTTTTTTTCATGAGTCAAGCATGTGGAAATTCTTTTTGATATGGGTGGCGATGAAATTCTATTTCAGAACCTTTGCCTACTCTGATGTCATATTAAAGTATGCGGTCGTCTCATCTAAAAGTTTAAACCGTTAAAAGAAACATATTTTTATTAGGATAAACTACTTGATTAGACATACATCACTATCATACATACTAATTTTACCTTTACTTTAAGACAATTACAACTATTACCGCTTTTAATATTTTATACCATATATTATTAAAGATACAATCAATACTCACATTCCTTAAAACTAGGATTGATTAATTATCTTTACTTTTAAACATCTCAATTAATTCCAATTCCAATTAAACTTGTTTATCTCTCATCAAATTCCCTCCTAATCAAACTCCTACGCCAATACTATCTTCCTCCCATCCACGTTCTTCATCACATTCTCTCGCATCCTTCTTCTCCACTACATTTCTTCATTGCCACATCAAAATCGATTCTATAACAAAGCATTATATATATCAGAATATATTTTTCAGAAGTTTGATGCTTTTTATATGTATTTGGCCTTATTCCATGTTTCCATTATCAACAAACATATCTAAATGTCTTATATATTTGTTATGCTTATACGTATCTGATGTTTTTCAGTCGTATCTAAATATATTATGTATTTGTATTCTTATATGTATTTGTCATTATTCTATCAACGGTCATTCTTTTATGTATTCAATTTTTGACAGACGTATATAAATGTCATATATATCTCACTATCTTGTGTGTCTTAATTTTCTGTATGTATCTAAGAAATTATTATTAACTTTATAATATGTTTCTTACTATTTTGTATGTATCTTAGACTTCTATTTCATTTTATATGAATAAACACATATTACAGATACTATTATATAATTATAATGTATCTTTCCGTTATAATATATCTTTCAATATGTATGTAACACACTCAGTTAAACAATATATAAAAATCAAATTCAACAATATGCAAATCTTAATAACATCATCATTAATTCCCAAATAAGATAAATAGCACTGTCAATACAATAGACAAAAGACAAACCATATAATGCATCTATTTTTTTTATTTTGGAAAATGAAGAATATGGCTCAAAAATTATTTCACCATCACGACTACAACCAACAAAATGATCAATCATCGTTATGCATAGCGTATAGCGCCCAAATTCAGAGTTACATCATTTTAATTCTATAAACAAAATTATCTCCATCTCGTTTCAAATTTTCATTGTCGTTGAATTTTATTAAACCTTGTATCTAATTCTATAGCTTTTCAACTTTGACTGATATGTTATTATGTTGAGATTGATTCAATGAGATCGTTGTACATGGCATTATCCTTCAAAAGAATACCATCGATTTTATAATCAACGAATATTGTATCTAAAATCCATGTACCATAATGCCTCAACAATACAGTCATGTTCATGATTGCTAAAATTAGAGCTCTAAATTCAGATACTAAAAACAGAGCTAAAAGTAGAATTATTGGAAAAGAAAAACTATTGGATTTCGAAACTTCAGATCCTCAAAATCTCGACAATCAGATACAAAAAAACAAAGCTCAATGTTGAATTACTAGAGAAGAAGAATTATATTTTTGGAATAGGATACGTGAATATACATCAATTCTATAGTTTTCGTATTCGATTTCAGAGATCCATGAACCCGAATACCTCAACAAAATCGTGATATTCGCCATTTACAAAAAAAAAAAAAAAAACTCCAAAATCTAAGATTCAAAGGAAGGGATTGATGAAGAAGATGAAGTTTACAATATCAGATTTACTAATGTTTATGATTTAGATTTTTTATTAAAAATAGTAACAGTTGATACGGATGAACCCAGAAAATCCATTTTGTTTGTTAATTTCCCTTAATTTACTCCTTTAATTAAGGCCATAAGTTACAACATTTAATTCAAAGTCTTAAATCATGTATCTCGCATTTTAAACCTATGGATACACGTATCTGACAGGTCGAGATACGCGTATCTCACCGTCAAAAATGGTATAGGAAGTAATATCATAAACTATTGGGATTCCTAGTAATTAAGATCTAAAGTAGTGAAATTTATGTAGTTTACCCTTTATATTATTTAATTATATTCTCAATAACCCACTCCTGCTCCTCCTTTTTTGGACACTAAGATGATCATTCCTTATTGATACATTTCAATATTTAATTCATCAAAAATGAAAGAACATGTTGATTTACCTAACCAAATATTATTGCTTTCCAATTCTATTATTACCATAAAGTGAGACTACGTGCAAGAAATGTATACTTCTATTTTCTCTATGATAACATAGTGCCTTTTTATCTAATTACATTATAAGCTTACTTAACTTACATGTGGATAATTACGTAAATAAATAACTGAGTAGTTAATTAGTTGAATATGATCACTAATGTGCCACAGTTGAAACTTTTATGTTCTTTCTATTTTTTCGTTGATCTTAAAATAGTTTCACCTAGTAGTTGGATTATTCGCACCTTAAATTTTAGAATATCAAAGTTTCAAGAATTGGATAGATTCGATTTCAACCCATATTTTGCAAGGGTTAGATTTCATGTTCAACTATTTTTTATATTTATTTTCTAAATTTTAATATATATATATCAAAAAATATTGATCAAAATTCATATAATTTGACTCTACGAAAAGTGAACAGATGGAGTACGAATTAAACTTGACATCTAACTTACAACCTTATACTTGCTTACTTGTGGACCAAACTCTTATGTTAACAACATTTTATTCATGTGTTAGTACTTACACCAAATTAAATCAGACAACTTTATGATAAAAGTAAAAAAATCAAAGCAAGACATTTTAACTATACTTATAGTGCAAATCCTGATGCAAATAAATTTATTCAATTAATGTCTCAATCTCAACAACTCCCTCTGATTTGTTTAATTTCTTTGTCCCATATTTTCTAGTGATTGCGATATGAAGCAACGTGTTATAATATTTGAAAATGGACATAAAACATGAAAGCTACCATGTAGGCTGACCATATCTGAAACATCACATAACTCTACACAATAATATAATACTAATAAATACATATATGCTCCCTAGCTATACTACAACTCTCAAATTACATCAAACACAACAATTAATAGAATTAATATATCTTCAATTTCCCTTTCAATGATCTGTTCTTCCATCACCTGATGATAATTTAACAACCCAATTCGCAATTGTCCTTCTCCTCCTTGATCCAGCAGCCGTCACAGATCGTGACGGCTGCTGCTGACGAAGAATATCTCTGTCAGAATTAACAAAATTATTAATCCTTTGCATTGCGAGGTCTAGTGTTTCTTTTGACATATTCGCGAAACAAACTCTGAACCAACCCGGTTCGCTGCAGTGACAAGAGGAACCAGGAGATACATTTAAACCAACAGTACTAATTATTTTCTTCCATAATTCCATTTCTGCTTCGAACGTGTTTGATTTTAGCAAATCCCTCATATCCACAAAACAGAATAATCCAGCATTACTTTCCAAACACTCAATCCCCGAATTCGCGAGCCCTGAAGCGAGCATTTCCCTCCTATGTATCAATTGCTTCTTATTTTGCTTAACGTAACGTTTTATAAATCTCCTATCTCCGAGAATTTTAGACAATAGATACTGAGTTTGCGATGAAATTAACCCAAAGCTCGACATTTTTGTAGCAGCAGCTATGAGAGTTTCGTTGTTCGAATAAATCATCCCAACTCTGAAACCTGGAAGACTTAAATCTTTCGATAGACTCGATACAATGTGAACTTGGTTCCAAATTTTCGATTTTTCGAGTTTCCTATCGATTAATGCCTCCATTATGCTTTTGAATTTTGGCGAATCAAAGACTGTACCAGCGTATATTTCGTCGCTAACTATATGAATATTTTTGGTCATGGCAAATGTGATTAGAATGTTTAGTTCGTTGCGTGACATTGTTGTGCCAAGTGGATTTGAAGGATTTGTGATGAATACACCCTTGACTGTTAAATTACGTTTTTGGGCTTGTTCATATGCTTCTTCAAGGGCTGATTCAGTAATTCTGAAATTATTTGAACTGTAGCAGTGTATTGGTACAATTTCAGCCCCTGTTCTCCATTTAAGATCTCTATCAAACCTGTCATGAGGAATAAAAATCAGAATAATGGTTTAGATATTTGTATAATTATTCAGATAATTTTTTATTTTTTTTATAAAAATACTATTTTCTTCGTTTCATTTTGTTTGGTTGGATTTAACTCAACACGGAGTTTTAGAATTAAAAAAACTTTTGAATTTTGTAATCTTAAACTAAAAATATGTTAATCAAAATGTTTTTTTAATTTTATGGTCTTAACATGTTATGTTATGTAAAAATTTAGAATGAAAGAGTCCCATAAAAAGTAAAGAATTTTTTTTCTAAAACATACTAAACAAACAAATTGAAATGGAAAGAGTATCATATTTGTTTTAAAATCTAGAATAATGGTAAATAAAAATTATTACAACATTTTAAGTTACATTGATGGTAAAAAAAAAAAACAATCTAATTGTTATTTGTGCGTATAACTTAAATCCGTTGTAAATTTACGTCTTGTCCCAATTTATATGGTACAGATGATATTCGAGATTCAAACTCCTAAATTTTGATCGTGAATTCGGATATAGAAGTTTTACATTTTTTCGAAGTAAAATTTAAATATTGAAAACTACGTAAAAGTACTACAAACCACAATAATTAACATTTTGAAATAAAGAAATTTCAATCAAAGAAAAACTTGATTTATTTTCAAAATTTCAATTGTGTCACGTAAATTGAAACGAGGGGAATATTATCTAAGTAAGTGATGAAAGAGTAGTAATTGATGTTACCCTGGATAATAAGGAGTTGGAATAAGGAGAGCTTCTCCAGGTTCAGCTAAACAAAAAATGAGTGTTTCATTTGCTGAAGTTGAACCAGCTGTAAGTACTAAATTCTTGGGATCAAATTTTACTTTCTTTCTTCTAATCTCAGCCATGAATGACACTAGTACCTGCAAAATAAAATGTAGCTTAAAACAACATATTTTCATCCAACACCAATAATATATCAGTCTGATCTCACAAGTGGGGTCCAGAGAGGGTATAATGTACACATACATCATCCTTGTGGTTATTATTTCCGATCAGACACTCGACTCGAAAGAAGAGAGAAAAGGAAGAAACTAAATTACATTCTTGAAAGGTTGCAATCCATGATAATCTTGAAAAAGAGCCAAGTCTCTAAACATGGATCCTCCATTTTCTCTAAACTGAACTACATCTTGGTTCCTTGTGAGCCATGATTCAAGAAGATCGAAAGAGAGCTGTTTCATTAATTAATATAATTAATTAGAACAAGAAAATTAATACAAGATTAACTAGAGCTTCAAAAAAAAAACTATATATGTATATATAGTCATTATATTATATATTTACTAAAAGCAAATATATATTTATTATATAGCTAGAAACAACAACAAAAAAATTGTGTATGCTGATTCAGATACATGAGGATCAATCAAACACTTTTTGGTTGGTCTTTTGTCAATATCACATGAAGCAATAAAGCCAACCTTTTTGAAAACAAGACATAGTATTTAGCAAATGTTGCACATAATTTGTCATGATACCAAATTAAACTATACATCATTATTAACTTTATTCAATCATCAATCAATTACTCTACAATTATCTTTTTTTTTTCTTTTCTCATGATATGTCATGTATCATGCATATATAATTCATAATCACACCACCCATAGTATAACGTAACGATGTATGATCATGTATATAACTTAAACTTGTGTTTTAAGTAGTTGAGTTTAGTGTGTTGATATATAATAGTACTAATTTGGTACCTGATTTTCAGCTAGACCCATTTGAATAATACCAGAAGGATTTTGTAAAGGATCATAAGGGTTTTTCTCATATTCTTGCCATCCAATAAAATAAGAAGAATCTTGCCCATGGGATTTGCACATAGCCATTTTGGACAACATTTTTAACATTTTATGTATGAGAATAAGAAGAAGAATGAACAGTGAGGAAGAACTTTGAGAGAGAAGAAGAAGAAGGAGGAGTTATTTTGAGTAGGTATATTTGCAAATTGCAATATAATGTGGCATATATTTATAATAAGACTATGGGTGCAAAAGAAAAAATAAATATATCCCAATCGACAATAGTCTTCTATGGCGGATGGAATTCTCATTATTACTTTTGACTAAGCTTAATTTGCCTACATCCTATCCTCCTGTAAGTCGACGGTCCACGTGAAATAATTCTTTCTATTCACAAATAGATCTGTGTATATTTTATTCTTTTTTGAGTAGATGATTTATTTGAAACACTTTCTTTATTCCATAAAGATAGAATTAAGATTTGCGTACATATTCCTATCCTTTTTTGAGCTAATGATATATCGAAAATAATTACTCTATCTCACAAAAATAGAAATAAAAAATGTATATCCTATTTTTTTCAGACTCTACTTGTGAGAATACACGAAATACCGTGTAATTGTTATTGTACTTTGACTAACGTGATCAATTTCTTTTCTTAGCTCCCAACAAAATTTCTACTGTTTTGATCAGTTTCTACATATGAAAAAATTTTAGTGAACCAAAATTTAGTTTCACCGCTCAACCGACTTTTCTTACATTAAAATAAATACAACTGCCTAGGCCCTAGTTATATAGCTCGCTTTCCATTTTAAGTTTGAGCTCGTTAAAGAAAACGTAATTTTATTTATTTAATTATGTTATTAACACACTATTTTTTATACCATATGACAATGTGACTCGATTTCACAAGGTCTATATGAGGTCCTTTTTTAAAATTTGCTCCTATTTCAAATCAAGAAAAAAATAATTCTAATATGTGGTTGACATACCTATCTTTATCCTAGGATGAAAAGGGTGATATTATAGTTCTTGATAACTTATGCTCGATTGATAGTTGTCTAATAATATACAAATGTATTCTTAAGAAGAAAGGAGTTATGATGGATTTTTTGTCTGCTCTAATATCATATTAAAATTGTGTTATATAAAATTGTTGGAAAAAAATCACTTTTCCGATAAAAATACATATTGATATGTATACTAACTGAACAGTTCAACCTAATGTGATTTATTCTCTTGTATTCCGAATATAATGTTATAATAAGTATGTTGTATAAGATGTCATTAATATTACCATCGACTTGTCTAAATTACTGCTCCTATCTTCTATCAATATATATTAGCACGTCACATATAGTCATATATGCTAAGAAAAAAGAAAAAAATATTAGAAAATATTATTTTTTTATTAATCACAACATTTCTTTTACGAAAACAATTTTTCCTTTTGTCGGGGTCCTTCAGCGACCAAAAGCCCCACCATGTCTACTTTACAATTATATATGTATGTATCTGCTTTTAATTTGTATACTGAAATTCCTCCAAAGAAACAAAAATGTTGAAAATGAATCCGGTTTTCTTTTTATTAAAATATCGAAAAAGGGTCAAAGATGTTCTTAAATTAAGTGAAATAACAAAATATCCTTTATTTATAGTTTGGTTTTAAAATGTTTTTGTCGTCAATATTTTGATCCACAAAAAGCTCTTATTGTTACTTAGCTTAATGCGTCAAAATGCCTTTTTTCAAATAAATATATTATTTATTTTGTTTTTGAACACAATCTTTTTCTAATGATATTTTTTTATCAACAAATGTTAATTTTGTCCTACTTCAATTCAAAAAATAAGAAAATAAAATATATTTCTTATTTTATTATAATTATTTTATCGTTATTTAAATAAAAAATAATGATATATTTACGATGATCTTACATATATGACATATATGATCCGTTAAAAGGGTACATGAAATAATTTAATTTTAACTGATAAAATGATATTAAGAAGAAAAAAATATTTCCTACATTTTTATTTGTTAAAGTGGTTTTAAAAGAAAGAAAACAAGAGTAGAGTTCTTTAAAAATTAAAAGTAATATATTTAGTAGGAACAAACTGTGTTTAAAAAGAAAATAAATAATATATTTATTAGAGAAAGGGTCTTTTTAACCCATTTAGTATTAATAGGGCTATTTTGGACCAAACTATCGATGGCAAAGATATTTTAAACCATACTACAAATAAAAATCATTTTTATTCATTTCACATAATTTAAGTTATCGATTGCCTCAACCATGGTTAAAAGAATATATATATATATATATATATGAACTCATCTCATATTGACCAATCAGTTTTCGGAAAGCATCTCCCATCACTTTCCCGATTTTTGGGGTAATCAAATTATTTTAGTTTACGTGTTTTGTCCGCGAGTCAATCAGTAAAATAATATATAAGAACAAAAGTTTTTTTCAAAAATATCAATTAATGTTAAAATAAATAATATACTCATTTAAATGACAAGAATTTCATATATGAAGGTTAAAAAATTATTTTAAAAATATAATCATCTTTATTATAAAAAAAAAAATTCTTTTATTTATTTTGTCTATCAGAATTTAAATAAGATTTATATAAGGTTAACATATTGATATTAAAGTCTTAAAGTTAGGACTTTTAACATAATTTAAAATATGAATATTGGGAGTTCTAAACCTTATTTCAAAAAAGATTAATAGCTATAATTTTAATTAATTACAAAGTCTTAAATATTAAGATAATAATTAAATAATTCTTATTTGAGGAAACTAACAATTTTATCTACTGTAAAGTATTTTAATCTTTTAATGAAGATAAAAACTTTAATCAATATTTCTAAAAATCTTCGTGCTTTTAATATAGTATAGAAGATATAGATATATAAATAGATAAATAAATAGAAATAGTAGCGTAGCCATATATAGTCCAGAATGGTCAACCAGACACCCTTCATTGAGAAATTATGTTATATATATAGAAAATTGTACGAAATATATAGGTTAAGAATTATTTTTCATACATATATATTACATCTTAGACATCTTTAATGAAGTTTCTGATTTTGTCACTGACAGAGATAATAAGTATAGATATAGATAGAGATTTTGATAGAAATATATGGAAGATATGAAGGTCCTAATTGGTTCAAGTTAGAAGGGTGGCTCAGCAGTGAAGTGTGTCCAAACTTATTTGAAACTCACATGGTCAGTTTCTTAGTTCAAAATATCCAAAATAAGAAAGCTTTGGCTCTTGAGTTCTTAATCAAATTTGTAATTTTCCTACTTCATTAAGGAACTCTAGAATGAGAACAAATTAAATTTAAACGTGTGTGTTTATTGTTTATTAGATTAAGAATTTGACTCTCCTTAGTGTCCAATTCAATTTAGAACTCTCTCGCATTTAGATTAAGATGAAATGAATATTCATATAGAGATAGCATAATTTTTAATTTTTTACTGTTTATCTATTTCTTTTATATTTATCCAAGTGAATTCTTTAGTTTGATTATTTTTAGGTAAAATGGTCTGATACACCCCTCAACTTTGTCATTTAGAGCTGATATACCCTTCGTTATGAAAGTGACTCATATATGCCCCTATTGTTATACAAATGGCTCACATATACCCTTTTCCTCTAACGGAAGTGAACAAATTAATTTTAATTTAACTTTTTAATTATTTTTTAAAAAAATAAAATAAAATCCCATATGAGTATATTTAATCCTCTCCACACATAATTTTTTTTGACTTTTTTTTTGGTTCAACGACTAATTTAAAGTTATTATTTTGATGGTCAAATTTATTTTTGTTTCACTAATTTTCTTTTAAAATTTATTATAGATGACCCAGTTTTTTTCAAATACAAAAACTAAATAACAATATAGTCGAAAAAAATTAGTTTTATATTATAATATAGCCATAATATAGCCACAAAAATTAGTTTAAAATTTTTCTCTTTACACTGAGGAATGAAAGAAAAAAATAAAATAAGAATAAGAAACTCAAATAATGATAATCAAAGATGTCAAAAAATAATTTATGTATAAAAAAGATCAAAATATACCTTGAACTTTGCTAGAAGGATCAAAAATATCCCTACATGAATTTTTTTTAAATTAAAAGTCAAAAATATAAATTTAAAACTATTTTTTTCACTTCCGTTAAATTAAGGGTATATGTGAGCTCATTTTGTAACAGTAGGGGTATATGTGAGTCGTTTGTATAATAGTAAGGATATATATGGGTCACTTTCATAACGAGGGGTATATGAGCTCCAAATGATAAAGTTGAGGGGTATATCAAACCCTTTTCCTTTATTTTTATAATGATGGATTCGAGCCAGTTTACGAGAAAGACTTCAATCTTTAATTTAATTTTATCATGTTTGTGAGAATAATAAGTATCTGTATAGATAACATTTTGAAATTAGAATAGGGTACTCAATCAAAATTAAATACTTGTCTCATGTATAAATTTTTTATTTTTTATTTTTGCTAGAAGGGTGTGATTTTCTTATTACAAATGTTGATTTTACTTGTATTATTTTAGTAGTAGAGACATGATTTGTCCATTGAAATTTCATTTTTGCTTGTAACGTGAGATTTTTTTCAATTAAAAATGCGATTCTTGTTTATTTTCCTAATAAAATATGTGAGTACTTCTTGAGTTATTTTTTAGTTTATTAAGAAGTTCTAGAATGAAATTAAATTGAACGTGTGAGTCTACTATTTATTGGATTAACAAATTTTGACCCTCCATAATGTTCAATTCAATTTAGAATTCTTAGGCAATTTATAGTTCGATTAAGATGAGTTGAATATTTATACAAACATATCACAATTTTCTTAATTTTATTTTGTTCGAGTCTCTTGTTTATTTATTTTTATCAATTTAGAATTCTTCGGCATTTAAATATAGATTAAGATGAGTTGAATATTTATATAAACATACCAAAATTTTCTTAATTTTATTTTGTTCGAGTCTCTTGTTTATCTACTTTTATCAATTTAGAATTCTTCGGCATTTATATTAGATTAAGATGAGTTGAATATTTATACAAACATACCACGATTTTCTTAATTCTATTTTGTTTGAATCTCTTGTTTATCTACTTTTATGTCACGACTCGAGCCTACATTCTGGACGTGGTCGGCACTCGAGAATCATTGCTGGCTCCAAGAGAACCCTCATCCTGGCTGACTACAAGCGGAAGACTAACTCAAGCATACAAAAGCTTAAAAACTGAATAAAAATAATATATTCAACTCGCCATAAAATAGGCAACTTAAGTCTTTAAAACATTTAACAAAATAAATGA